>JAPMUY010000886.1:0-155000 GCA_026901105.3 Galaxias olidus
ACCTAAATATCTCCTTATTGGACATACAATCATAACATTGAAATCAATCATCTCGTCAAACTAGGGGTAAGTCAAACTAGAGGTAGTAACATGTTATTTCCCAAAAAGTTGAACTATTCCTTTAACTATAATAAAATCATTATAAAGATAAAAAAATAATCTATCAATATTTACACTAAACTGTTAAGTACCCTATGAGTCAGTGTGAATCTCCTAACCCCCAACCCTCCCTTTGAGCCATTGAATGACCAGCAGTTTTATTCGCTTACCATCCTCGACAACTGTAAATCCTCTTTGAAGCTGCTGTACTTTCACAGAGTCTTTAGTCATAAAAGCTTTTTCTTTCTTAGGTTTGCCAGCATTGACCACAATCTTGCCTCCAACCTTCTCAGGATCAACGCTTGCCCCTCTTTTTTTCCTTGTTTTTTTCCCCTCCTTTTTTACATCATCTTCTTCAGAGTCTGAAAGGTTGTAGAAACGCTTAAGGTCCTCTGAAGAGGTGTGGTTGATGGGACGACCACGTTTGTCCACTGTGTACTTTAGCTTGAATTTATCATCATGGAACATGGACTGGAATCGCTTGTCAATCTTGATTTTGTGCTCGCTCTCTGGGATTTCCCAGAAGCGTGGATCTTTCTTCACCTTTTGGAAGCGGTCATCACTTCTTTCACTCTTTTTAGAGGACATGATGCAGGCTCTAAAAATGTACAACAAATGTGTTAGCACAGCAGGCAACGATATTGACATGAATTCACACTTAAGTTCTCTGCATCACAGTCTTGAATAGAAACAAAGCAAGCCAATAAGCAACCACGCGCAAGTCAAGTAAGCACACCAATTTTGAAAGCACTCAATAACAGCCACACCTGTATTATGTATGGACATTATAAATGTTTGACATTCAGAAACTTATTTTTACCCAGCTGAAGGGAATTATAAACTGAATGTTAATAAAAAGTTCCTAAAACGTGATGCTGGTAATCAAAACGCCTATCACAAGCCCTGAAGATCATAACAAGATGATAATAGGATCGCGAAGCTGGTATGCTATTTGGTGAGGCCGGCCCCACGTCTGCACAGAAACAGAGATTGCTGACAGAAATTCAACCACAACGTTCAGTCACACATGCGCTTTACGGTCTTTTTATGAGAACGGGTGGGGCACTTCAGGCTTGGCCCCTTGCTTTACTGCGCATGTCACTTGCAGCTTGCGTGTCAGTTAACCTGCTACTGCAATCAGAGAAAATTATGCTAACAGTTGAGTAAGCCTTCTGTGTTTGAACAAAAACTGGAAATCAGACGTTTATCACAAACTCGATCGGTTGATGTTGGCCTAAAGTAAAATAAGTGTTTTTAACACTGAATGGTTCACAAAGAAAAGGTGGCATTGAAAAATCTTTATTTAGTTTCCCTTGTCTTTTACTTCGCGCAGTTGGAGGAGAGAAAAAAATCGGGGTATAAGGATTTAAAACACCTGTCAGAAAGACCAGTAAAAGGTGGTGCATAGTTTCATAATGTTTTCTGAGAAAACGATTCTCACTGTGTACCTTTCATGAATGTAGGTCAGGCTATAGCATAGTCTATCAAAATAGTAGTTTATAAATAAGAATGAAACAATATAGTCATAAGCGTATTATTTAATTGACCGTAGATCTAATGTGCTGCATTGTCAAATTAACAGCCGCATTGCCGTGGTGCTATAGTTTGCGCAACAACGTGTGGGTCTTGTCTATAGACTATTAGTGTTTTAGCGCATTTAAAAGTTGGTAGTTTTTTCTGTGCCCCACAGGTAAATAAATCCACCGGCCGCCACTGGAGCTGTTCCTATGTTTATCTTGTTTGCATGTTAACTGTGCACACTACTCGTTGTTCGTACTACAAGCTACTGTAGGCCGCTTCAAGCTCTTTGTCAAGTATAACACCAGCACAGTGAGAAAGAAATGCTGGTGTTCATTCAGACAAATCAGAGAATTTGTTGTAGAAAACAGTACTGAATACCTTTGCACAAGCATGGATGCATTTTCTTCACATTTGTGGCTGCATGCAAGTGCTTTCAGATTTTTGGACTTTGTCACAAAATAATTTGTCTTTGGCTTCTTCTGTAACTCTGCAGGACTTTGACTTACATAAATACAATGTAATTATTTCCAACTTCATGATAATTTTCTAATTATATTTTCAACTTAATCACTACATCATCCTTATACAGGCAAGTAAATTTATCACAGGGAATTTAACTTGTCTAGCTTTTTATTGTATGCAACTCTGCTTTGATATCAGAAGCCAATAAGCCACTGTCTTATGAGTGGAAAAAGATTAAATGAAATTTAAAACTGTAGATCAGACACACATTATTAGAACTTCAAACCACACAGGGAGCATTGCTTTTACAGGTAGAACTAGACTAGCCTGGAAACAAACTCCTCTATGCATAGCAATACTACAACACACATCTTGAGGCATTGCTAATGTATCAATTGGGCAATAGACCATAAACATTGACAAGGATTAACAAACATGGTTTACCCGCAGAAGACTTAATTCATTAGTGGTTACTGTTATAACTAGTCACAAGCCAAAAGACGTATAGGTAGCTCACATAATTAGCGATCAAGCATTAGCAAGACAGATAATGTTAAACATAAACAGTTTACATCGAACTGTCTCAACTTCCACAAATCTCGGGAATAACGCTGACTGATGAGTTGTGGTACCTCAGCAACTGAGACCGTCTAAGACTGTAGTATAAACATTGCCCATTCGAGTAGAGCATGAAAGATTTGAATACATTAAATTATTTTTCACTGTCTTGTACACAAACCTTTGTATTCTCCCGAGTTCAATGAAAGGCTACTTCGCTGACACGCCCGGACCACGCGACGTAAACAACACCCGGACCTTCAGAAGTCAGTTTCTGACACAACACAAATGGCAAACGAAAATCAATAAAATGTATATATACACTGATATTAGATTAGTTATATGAAATCAAAACATCTGACAACTGCAAAGACTGATATTCTTACATAACACGTGTTTGTTCAACTGATCCTTCTTTGAATTTGTATTAGTGTTTGGCCAACCTTTGCAGCATTACTGCCACCTATTGAGCTGGAGTTAGGGTTGCCAGATCGGATCAAGTACCTCCCACTTCTCAGTACCCCTGCTGACACACATATAAGCTAAATTCGAATTCTTTAGTTTGCTTAAGAAGGTTCCTAACTGGGTGAAATGACTAAGTGGCAGCCACATAATAATTTACTGGTCGAATTCTCTTAAGTGCTAAGGAAAGATTCTTCAATGCTTCCTAACTTGTGTACTTTAGCATAGGATACACTGGACCATCCTTTATGAAAGGAAAGAAGCAAATGCCGCCACACAATTCCTTGTGGCAGCAATATTTAAAACGACACCATTCAGCCGTTGATCTACATGACCGACAAGGGATGCAGATCATATAGCCTAGTTGTTGATTAAACATTTTCCATCTTATGTCATGCCCTATCTTGCTAATATGCTTATATGTTTTCAAATGTCAACATGTTAACAAACTTAAGAATCATAATATGTTACAATAGTAGCAGACTTGTATGCATAAATAAATGCATAACTTGCATCCATTTGACGATTAGGCTTCATGCAATCATATTACTTTTAAAAAGGGGGACCGGAGGGTGTGCTCCAATTATCAGGGTATCACACTTCTCAGCCTACCTGGGAAAGCTTATGCCAGGGTGTTGGAAAGAAGACTCCGACCGATTGTCGAACCTCGGATCCAGGAGGAGCAATGCGGATTCCGTCCTGGTTGTGGAACAGTGGACCAACTCTTTACCCTTGCGGGGCTGTTTGGGGGGGGGTCATGGGAGTTTGCCCATCCAGTCTACATGTGTTTTGTGGACTTGGAGAAGGCCTACGACCGTGTCCCCCGGGGAGTCCTGTGGGGGGTACTGGGGTGTATGGGGTACCGGGGCCGTTGCTACGAGCCATTCGGTCCCTATGTAACCGGAGTGAGAGTTGTATCCGTATACTCGGCACAAAGTCAATTACGTTTTGTGTGGGTGTTGGACTCCGCCAGGGCTGCTCCTTGTCACCGGTTCTGTTTGTGATTTTCATGGATAGAATCTCAAAGCGTAGCCGGGGGGAGGAGTGTGTCCAGTTTGGGGACCTCAGAATTGCCTCTCTGCTCTTTGCAATTGATGTGGTTCTGTTGGCTTCTTCAGACTGTGACCTTCAGCATGCACTGGAGCGGTTTGCAGCCGAGTGTGAAGCGGTCGGGATGAGAGTCATCACCTCCAAGTCTGAGGCCATGGTTCTCTGCCGGAAAACGGTGGAGTGCTCTCTCCAGGTTGGGAGTGAGTTGCTGCCCCAAGCGAGGGAGTTCAAGTATCTCGGGTTCTTGTTCACGAGTGAGGGAAAAATGGAGCGTGAGATTGAGAGGCGGATTGGTGCAGCATCAGCAGTAATGTAGGCGTTGTACCGGACTGTCGTGGTGAAGAAGGAGCTGAGCCGAAAGGAGAAACTCACGATTTACCAGTCGGTCTACGTTCCAACCCTCACCTATGGTCATGAGCTTTGGGTAGTGACCGAAAGAATAAGGTCGCGAGTACAAGCGGCTGAAATGTGTTTCCTCCGTAGGGTGGCTGGGCTTAGCCTTAGTGATAGGGTAAAGAGCTCGGTCATCCAGAGGGAGCTCGGAGTAGAGCCGCTGCTCCTTTGCGTCGAAAGGAGCCACCACTACCCTGCTGAGCCTGCTGCCACCGCGACCTGGCCCTGGATAAGCGGCGGAAAATGGATGGATAGATGGATGGACAATCATATTAATTGGGATTCAGGCGTGGCGATCAATATGAGTTGACAGGGGGATGAGGACGTGAGCAACCACTCTCAATGTGACATATTTCGTTTCACTTTTGTGACAGGTAGCCTATATTCCCTTTTTTTATTTAAATTCCAACCTTGGTAATAAAGTAGGCTAGTATATTTCTCTGGCTTGCCCACACGAGGCTATGAAACAACACGGTGACAACGCACCGGCGAAGTAGTTAAGATGCACTTTTTGTAGGCTACAGTAATCTACGGGACATTGTAGTTTCTACACGAACGACCCACGAAAACCACCGTTGCATGATCACGTAGCCTACTGTAAGTGCAGTTGGATTCCGTTAGCAACGTCATTGTCTTTTCCTAAATCAAACATTCCAATTTTGTTTAAAGCGGTTTACCTAGCTCAACTCTTGACTGTTGCCCGCCCCAATATGGCAACCATGTAGACGCACGTGGTTTTGACAGCGGACAGGGGAGTAACGTAGGCTTGCTCTCATCTTGATTGACAGGGGAGTAACGTAGGCTTGCTCTCATCTTGATTGACAGATGAGCACGTCATTATTAAAAGAGCCATTATGAAATAAATGTGGCCTTCTGGGAGTGTTCTATCTCTGTGGAAGTAGCATGATGAGATAAATGTGACATTCGGAAAGTACCATTGTGAAATAAAGAAAAAGTGCAATTTGAAAATAAAACATTCATTGTGAAATAAAAAGTTAATTAAATGTTTTTTTGTTGCGCAAATGCCAATTGTTTCATAATAATTGTTTGAGTATTATTTAATTATTTAGTGATTTCACAATTTATTTACCCATTTATATATATTCCTGTATTTATACATATGATAATTTATTTAATGAAGGAATATTTATTGATTTAATTTTGGCACATTTGGTATTCCATAGGGATACAGCCTTAGCTTTTGAATTGTTTGTGTCGCTTTAGCGCCATGCTGGCAAAAAATAGCATTCTCAATATCACATTGTGTTTTAGATATATTTCTGTCACAAAAATGCAGTTACAATAGTAAATGTAAATGAAATACCAAAGTGAACATTGACTTGTCATTTGAACATTTACTTTTTAATTTTCAATGTGGCAAGGTTATTGCGAACGGTTATTTATGTGAAACTAAAAGTCAAATGGACAATGCTTTTTCATTTTAAATTTGGCATACATTGTCCGTACACCAACATGAAAATGAAAATACAAACATCTTTTGCATTTGCATTTTAATAATGACCCAGATTATGCGCACATAACTTGAAATCCAAACTGCAATCCCACTATTGCTTTGACATTTTCGAGTTTGCCTTTTCATTTGAATTTTGGCTGCTATAGACTTCCATACGAGGGCGGTGTCCTGTAAGAAAAGTAGTTGGACAGGCTGAAGGCACCAATAGCAAATCGGTTGCCACCGAGATGTTTCCTCCTCTCTTCACGTAAACTAAGTGCATGCGTCAAATAACAACAATTTGGTGTAAACTGAGCTAAATGTGTCTATTGAATTAGAACTCGTTGTGCAGCATTTACTATGTGGGCGAGCAAGAAATCCTTTTTTTTTTTTTTTCTTCAGAATCCAGTTCCGTTTTTTGCATCTGTTTTGTGCTAACGTTAGGTCATACAATATGGACGACAGTTACACAAGTCAGGCTCTTTCTAGTGCTCGATTTAGTTACTAGTTTTGGCCACTTTCGATCAATTAATTAAAAAAAAAAATGAGTAACGCAGTAGGTCGATTCCTGATTGGAAGGTTTGACAGCCGAAAAGCAATCAATATAAGCAGTGTGTGTTTTCTTGACCCGCTAAAACATCCAACCTTGTCCACTCAGACAAATGCCGTTATCGCTCGTTCACATTCAAGTCTTTCACATAAAGACTTGTCTGCATCCTCCAAATGTCAGAGTCAAAGACAACTTTCAAGTCGAAGGGCAATGAACGTCTTTGACCGGACCATGAAAAGGAAACAAAAAAAATGGGCAACATCTCAAGACAGTGACAAATATGATTACTTAAGAGATGAGGTTTGGATTGATGTAGGGAAAGATTACTTTAAGATGAGGCCTTTTCACAAATGCTGTACAATAACCTATTTTTTTATGTATTTACTATTTTGCAGGTTGGCCGTAGAGTTGCAGACAGAGTGTATGACATTGCAAGGTACCTACAATAATAACGCTTTCAGTGCTGTAGTTCTGTCATTGCCCAAATAAAACTAGTCTGATACATAAGAACTATGTGCTCTTGTGTGTGGCAGGACATTTCCCTTGGCTTTGGACATTGGTTGTGGGAAAAGTCACATTGCAGAGCATTTAAGCAAGGTAGCAAAGTATTTGTACTTTGTAGGGTATAGCTTTATGGAAGAAAGCAATTACTAAGATAGTAAAATATAAATCATAATTATTCTTGGTTGCATTGGTTGCCTTATTCATTGGTCATTACCTAGTGTGATGTATACTATTTTTCAGGATATTGTTGAGCGCTTCATTATGACAGATGTCTCAGAAGATACTTTGGTGAGTAAAAGATGTACAGACACCTTCCTTGCAAAGTAACTTTTTGTGGGGGTTCTTTTAAAACAGTGAATTGTTACAGAAATAATAAGCCATTTATAACCTTGTCAGTAGGTCTTAATTAGAGGTAATATAGCACTATGCAGATTGATAAAAACAGATTTGATATTAGATGATTCTCTTTCATAGAGACAGAAGAGAGAATGTGAGATGCCCACCCACTGTGTCCTGGCTGATGAGGAACTTCTGCCTTTCAAGGAAAACTCCTTCGATCTAGTGGTTAGCAGTTTGAGGTGATTTGACATAGCTCTTATCAGATACTCATATTACACAGGATACATTGCCATAATCCAAGATAAGCACTTAAAAAACAATATGTAGAATATGTCTCAGTTCAGAGCAGATGTGTCATTTGGGTTTTCAAGTGGGCACTTTCCATCCCCGACGTTTCCTTGAATTGAGCCCACAACTCCTCCAGAAGGCTTAACTGTGAGCAATTACGTCTCAGAGCCACCCCCTCTATATCCACTCTTGGCATGGTATTTCAGCTACTCACCTGGGGCCTCATTTATAAAGGTTGCGTATGCATAGAAGAAGGCGTAAGCCACTTTAATTAATCAATTAATTACACAGAACGAACAACGAACGAACACAACATTCAATCTGAGTTGCTTGCCAGACTTGCTCACCCAACATATTACAACAGACTTGCTCACACACATTGGACACGCAGACCGACTCCAGTTCAATTGGCAGTGACTGGTCAGGGCACTGGTAGGACGATGCAACATGTTTTTCGATGGTGGGAGGAAACCGGAGTACCCGGAGGAAACCCACACAAACACGGGGAGAACATGCAAACTCCACACAGAAAGGTCCTTGGGTCAAGTGGGGTTTGAACCCAGGACTTTCTTGCTGTGAGGCAACAGTGCTAACCACTGAGCCACTGTGCTGCCCATAAATATAAACCACAATATTTTGCCATGCGCAATTTCTGTTATTGCATCCCTATACCCATACAAGCATACTATAAGCCAGAAAAAGATAGTATGTCAAATTCAGCATGCCAAAAATACCATGATGTCCTCCTACTGCATCCGGTTGCATTTTGAGGTATTCTAGCAAGCATAATTTTCTTGCTATTCTAATAATCATAATAATAATAATAACTTTAATTTAAGAGCGCCTTTCTAAAACCCAAGGACACTTTACAATGCATATTAAAATCAGTAGGCAACAACAATAAGAAGAGGTTAAGAGGAGCTCAAAGCCTGACAGAACATAAATGTTTTAAGACGTTTTTTAAAAGTGTACCAGGGACTCTGTTCGTTATGGCCATTCCATATGGATCTCAAGGGGGAGGGTGTTATAAATGGTGGGGGCAGCCACACTGAATGCTCTGCCCCCATATGTCCATAGCCTGGTGTGAGGGATGGAGAGCAGTTCCTTAGTTGAAGACCTGAGATTCCGGGAGGGGATGCAGGGGAGTAGGAGGTCAGATATATATTGTAGGGCCAGGGCGTGAAGGGATTTGTATGTGAGGAGGAGGATTTTAAAGGTGATACGGAACTTGACAGGGAGCCAGTGAAGGTGCATGAGAGTGGGCATGATGTGCTGCCAGGGTTTGGTGCGAGTGAGAACCCTTGCAGCTGAGTTCTGAATGTTCTGGAGCCTATTCAGGGTTTTACTAGGAACCCCGAATAGAACTCCGTTGCAGTAGTCCAGGCGGGAGGTGACGAAGGCGTGAATGAGGGTCTCTGCCACTGGGTCGGAGAGAGGACTGAGTCTAGTGATGTTCTTGAGGTGATAGAAGGCCAGTTTGGTAACGGATTTGATGTGGGTTTCATGAAGTGAACCTTGAGGTACGAGCTCAAAGAGCTCATGGTTTGACATATGTTGGTGGAGTTGAGTGGCAACTACTATTCTGACCTACAATGCTCTGCAAAGCGGAAGATATGTCGACTCTCCGCATCGAATGAGCACCAACAATTTTCAAATTTGGCGCCTCGTTCTGCGTCGGAGCTTACCTCAGTGACCTCTGCCAGGGATATTAATGAGACTTCCCCCGAGTCTTCAAACTCTGCCTCCTCCACAGAGGACGTGTTGGCGGGGTTAAGAAGTTCCTCAAAGTGCTTCTTCCACCACCCGACCATATCCCCAGTCCGGGTCAGCAGTTCTCCTCCATTGCTCAACAGAACCTTGGCCAATCCCTGATTAGGATGCCTCCTGGGCGCCTCCCGTTGGAGGTTTTCTGGGCTTGCCAGAAAAAAAGGTAGGAGACCCCGGGGTAGACCCAGAACACGCTGGCGAGATTATATATCTCGTCTGGCCTGGGAACGCCTCTGGATCCTCCAGGAGGATCTGGAAAGCGTTGCTGGGGATAGGGACGGCTGGAATTCCCTGCTGCCACCACGACCCGGCCCCGGATAAGCGGCGGAAAATGGATGGATGGATGGATGGTTCTGCGTCGGCTGTTATGACGAAGTAGTATGTCCCAATTGTCTGCCTACTTTACAGTGAACGTCCACATGCAGCAACTTATCGCTCATCAAATCTCCCGTCTCCCAGACAGTCTTCGCTGGTAGGCGTGCCGGCAAAGAAGAGTAGGCAGTCAGGTTTTAGATTTTCAAATCATGAGAAACTCTACACTGATACGATTAGCTTCATCTACTGTTAATTCTGACAAGCATTTTTTATTTCGTTTTTTAGTCTTCATCGCTTACTGAAAATTGTTGTAGCGTTAAAATCTCATTTTCATAATTTTGTTTTGTTTTAGTTAAGATTTAGTCAGTGGTAGTCAGTTTTCGGTTCAGTCAAATTTTCGTCAATGTTTTAATCTTGACTCCTAATGGCACACATGCAACCACTTAAAGGTGCAGTATGTAGTTCTAGAGAATTGGGGAAAAAATTGCAAGAATTTGAATCACAACAGTCAAAAGGGCCAACCTCCTGAGTCTTTGGTCCCTCCCATCCCTCTCAATGGCCCATCCCACACATGCCCGTGCGCGCTGACTTGACTTCATGAGCCTGAGCAATGTTTCATGAATCATGTGTATGTTGTGCATATTTTTTGTTCTCACCAACAATGTATTAAGCCATGTCTGATGAGGTGAGAAACAAAAGAATCCCGAAGCTCTGATTGTAAACGCTCTAAAACTGAGTGGAAAAAGACGAGCACAGACAGAAATGACCGTTTCCATAGTAACGACATACAGTTAGTAAGCTAACTTTAACAAAAACAATTTCATAATTGTATTCTCCTATTAGTATGCGCTAGTGCATGACAATCGTTTATATTTAGCTGCGGTTGGCACTAGTTGCTATACGTTGTCGAGTATATCCAACATATGCATGTAAACGAATAATGCCTTTTTGACATAAATCTGGCGCGATACTTCCTAATGTTCTAAAACTGCACTTGGCGATATGACAAGCCAAGTCTTTTGCGACGACATGCAACGACTTCAGCCGCCTGGCAACTACTAGTTCACACTGCTGCTACTTTGTCTGCGACGCGAATTGAAACAACAAGCTTGTTTTGAGGGTGACGCCGTATGTATTTTACCTAGGAGTGTGCACGCGAGGTGATTGACAGGCAGGTAGCCCTTACTCCTTGCAAAAACTCTCCTGATTGGTTGGGGATAGGTGGGCGTTCCTAAATTTAGTAAAACCGGAATACAAGGCCCAGGGCGCTCATATATAGCGCACCTTCTCTTTGAGCATTTGGTTTAATGATATCCTCCAGGAGGTATGTAATAAACGTAAAAAAACAAAAAAATGTATTTATATCTAGAAATTCAAACTTGCCTATTTGCCTACAACACAGCAGAGAGCGCAGGAGTAGAGTGCATTGTAAACGTTAGCCGCAGGGGCGTCGCTTTCACAGAAACATTCCACCACATTGCTGACAAATAAATACTGGAATGAATAAGTTGATAATCATCTGGCTAGTTTTTTATGTTGAAATGACCTTGCAGTTGCCTAGCTCATAGTTTCTTATTTCTTTCATAGTTATTTGGCTATTTTAGGTTGACTATATAGGCAAACTAGGCATCTGCCTAGAGCGGCACTCCCAAAAGGCGGCAAATCCGCCTCCTCGGAATTTTTCTTCCGCCCGCTCAAGCATGAAGAGTGGTTAGTTGATTTGAATTGAAACAAGCACAGTAGCACTAGCACACACAAACCAAATGAAATGGGAGGGGTGGGGGTGGGGGAGGGGGGTCAAACAACACTATAGCTAAATAAGGTTTAAACAGTTATTCACGTTTGTACCTACTTGGTTTCCCCCGTTTATCCGCCACAACGGCCTACGTCTGTATGCTGACTGAACAGAAGTTAGTGACAAGTTAGCGAGTCATCGGTAATAAAAAAATTCTGAAAGACAAAACTATCTGGCTGGGAGTATAAGAAAAAGAGACTTCATAAAGAACAAAAAGGCTTCAAAGTTTAAAGATTATTTTTTATTTAGGCTGGCCGAGTTGGGGTATTCTTTTCCTGGGGGTGGTGTGTTTTACAGACGTAACACGGGAAAGTTGGGCTCCAGTAGCTGTTGCCAATACATTGTTGCAATCATCCCAGAGATAAAAGCGCAGCTTAATCTACTGCTTTGTATTTGAATTGTATTCCCTCTTATTTTATGTACAACATTGTAGAACATTAACATGTTTTGTAGTAGGCTACATGCGTATGTGTGCGCACGTGTGCCATTTAATATGTTCAGCGTAAACCATACAAGTAGCATAGCCTGCCACAGCAAAGCAACGTTCGTAGGTGGGGCAGCAAAATTATGTTTTGCCTAGAGCGGCATATTGTCTAGGGATGGCCCTGCTTTTAATGGCCTATAACGCCAGCCCCCTACCCCCTCCCAAAAAAATAATATTGGGATTTTTTAAAATTTTTCATATTGGCTCTGCACATGTTTACAGTAGCCTATATTAAAATGCCTACAAAAAAGGCAATAGAGAGATAAAGAGCTAAAGGCGCACAAAAAAGGATTTTTTACTGATAAAACATGTTTTAACTGCCCACCTGTGTGTGCTACTAAATATTGCTTTGTGCTACTGAAATCTTTCGATTGCTAGCACTGGTGCTACCACCTAAAAAAGTAAGCATACAGCCCTGCTCAGAGGTGTTACTTTACTTCCAAAGCGAGAGCAGGCACTATGACATGTAACATTAAGTTTTCCTAATGTTATCAAATCAATCATATAATTTATATTTACCGTTACCTTGACAGACACTGCAGGGTTTAGCTAGATTTGGAGCTCTCACAAGGTTACGTTGGCTTGTTCAAATTATACTGTAATGGCCTGGCATTTGCTAAAAATTGCGCGGACATACACAGTCTCAGAGTAGGGAAAAATAATCATCAAATGAGAAAGATGCATGAAGGCATAGAGCCTTTGTTATTCAATTAAATGAATGGTTAAAATGGAAAACAGCCAATGCCTTGAGACGGCAACTTTGATGTAGGTTGTCCGCCAGAACCGAGCCAACTATTTCGTCTCCTCTTAATTGTCAGGGCATAATAAACAGAGATTTCGAATCAGTTTTCGTCGTCAATATTTTTAAATTTACGTTGTCGTTACAATTTAGTCATGAAAAAAAAGGTTGTCAATGAATATTTTAGTCAAAATGTTTGTTGACAAAATTAACACTGGCTTCACCTTACTTTTAATGTAAATATAAAAATTATTTGTTCCACCAATCACATATTGAAGCCATTAGAAGCTTTATTACAGCGGTCACATCGTTGACTCAGATCTAAATTTCAACAGCCATATAAACTTTGTAGACCTAATACAGTCCCTGTGTTTCAGATAATATATTTTAAAGTGCTGTTGCTCTCCTACAAGTAACAAAATAATTTCAAAATTATTCTGCAAAGGTAACACGCTGCATGAAAGAACTAACACTATTAAAGATAAGTCATCTGCGTCCTATTCCCTTTTCTTCACCTGACCTCCCATATTCAGTAAATAAACAATGCAGAGACAGAACTGTGAGGGTAGACATTCTGATATAGCCTACAATGGCTAATGGGACACCATTAAGGGTTACACACACATAGGCAGAGTGCGAATTATAAGAGGAAAATCGAAGGGGTCTTTATTGCACTTTATTAATCCATGAGAATGTTAGCTGGGAACAGTAGGCTATGGTTGTTGTGTATAATTTCAGTGTATGTAGTGTATACTCACCAAACTGGTATGACAGCAAACACCATTAAGTGCTGTCTCCTTTCTCACTCACATCTACCTCTGAACTATCAGTCTCCCTGCCATCTTGTTCTTCTGCTGTATCCTTAATACAACAGTACATAAAGTACAGCATTTCATAACAATTGGTGCCATACATACATTGAATATTTATAGTATTACCATCTCTAACTTAGTACTCTCAACTTACTATTCTTTTTTGACTGCCAAAAAACTGCTGAATGGCACATTCCATCCTCTTGCTCATGTTGACGAATGAAATCTGAGTTAAATAAAGGAGACCTCGACATTTAAATAGAAACAATGCTTACTACACTTGTGATGGGAGATTTTAATTGTTCAGTTACATGAATGCATGAACTACTGAATACAAAGTGTTTGTTTCTTATAAAACTTGCAAAACAGTAGTGATAATCATTTAACTGGGTATGCAAAAAGAGGACACACATAAACCAATGGCAAAAGTTAATAACCACAATATGACCTATTGATGCCCCCTGGCCCTGATATTTCATCAGCTAGCCAATTAGTTAGCTAGTACCGCATTTCTTTTACCGGTGTTATGTATTATTATAAAAAAAAAAAAAAAATGTTTTAATTGGGAATAGCCAAAAGGTTTGTGTATTACGGTGCATACATTGGAGCCGTCATTGTGGTGACGTTGGTAGTAGCCGGTGGTAACTCGCTAACTAGCAAGCTGACACACAGGCTCAGGCCATGGCCATAAGTTAACCAACTGGTCTCTAGCTAGCTGTCGTCCTATATTTAACTCAGCAACAACGCACTGGGTAAACAAGCTTATTGGAAACTTAATACAATTTCACTGAAATTATGAGACTTAATTTACAAGAAAAAGGTTAATGTCTACACACCTAAGCTCTAGCTACACTTCAGATTAATTTGAATGTACTGTAGTTTAGCCGAAATGCCGAGTCGTCACGAGACTCAGTCAATGTCAGAAGAAATGGTAAGACCCACATTAGCAGTGTTCGTGTAGTATTGTAATTGTATTACAAGCTTTGTTCAGGCAGAGCTGGAAAAAAAACACAATTTAATATTCACTACTAAAATGAATTAGTAAATTAAAGGTACTAGAACCCCCCCCAACCATTAATTTTAACTTCCTTCAGGGGGTCAAACCCCCCCGTAATTCGCATTCGCACTGCACATAGGCCTACACATATGTAACTTGAATTATTATTGAAAGGACAGGCAGCCTGTTCATAATGAACGCCAATTTTCAATATTTAAGAAATTTTGCCTACTGTATTCTGTTTGTCATCAACCCCTGACAAACATAACCATACTAAATAATAGTACTTAGTAGGTACTTTTATAGCAGGTACTTTTATACTTCGACTTAAGTATAAATTTCAATTGAAGACTTGAAGAAGAGTCAAATTTACAAAGGGTATCTGTACTTTCACTCCAGTACAGGATTTGTGTAATTCATCCACCACTGCTGTGATCCCATAGTCCAAAAGTTCACAAAGGTTTACAAATTCAGGATTCTGGTGAAGCCGATGCCTACTTTAATGGTCAATATGTAATCTTTCAAATATTTTACAGTAAACACACAGTACCTTATTATGTACATCGTTTATGTAGTGTTGGGGTCTGGACCGTTTTTTTTTTTTCTTTTTTAGTCTCCACTGGATCAATGACCTGCCTGGAGCATTGAAACAGGTAATCTTTGGTCAATTCTTACTGATAAAAAAAGTCTCTTCAATATAGGAAGTTGATCTTGATTTGTATTTATTTTATTTCTTTATTTCTTTAAGTAAAGAAGAGTAAAGGTCATTGTGTCTTTTTCAAAGTCATGTTTGTTAATGGCCCATATCATGCATTGTGCAGATTGCTAAATATTTGTATGCCCCAAAAGTAGCTGCATGCTCCTTTGAGACCAAAAACTCACTAAGATCAGTTGCTTAAGTACCTATTTTCTATCCTCCCAGATCCACCAGGTCCTGAAGCCAGACGGGGCATTCATTGGTGCCATGGTGGGTGGAGAGACATTGTATGAGTTGCGCTGCTCCCTGCAGCTGGCTGAGCTGGAGAGGGAGGGTGGCTTTGCCCCCCATGTGTCCCCCTATACAGCTGTCACTGACCTGGGAAACCTGCTAGGACAGGCAGGCTTTAACATGCTCACTGTGGTAAGACTTAATGCATTTGACTTGTGCATAAAGTTTATTAACTCCCGATTCAGCTTTTGTATACACCTTATTCACACCAATTGAAATGCTGTGTGGCTGTTGAAAAATGGAGGAGCACTTTTGACTCCTGAGTTATAAAACGTAAAAATACGTAAATGACGGTCTGAGCGTTTCATGACTCCCAACCCTTTGCTCAAACCAATATGTACTGGTGTGTACAGTGTGTTCTTTTGAGTTTGTAAGGGTAATGGAATAGTTCTATGGTTTCACTTAAATTGGGAAAATGCTCTGTCTTAATAGGGAATAGATTATAATTTTCAGCAGAAACATGGTAGATCATCACCCCCACATCTAACTCCAGACAGCTGACAAATATCTTTTTTACAGGACATCGATGAAATTCAGGTTCACTTTCCTGGAATACATGAAGTCATGACTGACTTGCAAGGTACTGTTTAACACTACAGTAGCAATCAAAAGTTATTTGAGCAGTTTTGTGGGTTCGATCATTTTACTTTTTAACTTATTTTAAGTCAAATGGTTCTGTTCACCTTTTTATGTCTTTGTTTTTAGGTATGGGGGAAAGCAACTGTGCTTGGAACAGAAAATCTTTGCTACATAGAGACACTATGTTAGCTGCTGGTGCTATTTACAAAGGTAAGCTTGTTCTTTTGAAAACAACCTGGTTTTGTGAGGCTTCTGTGTCTTTCTTTTGTTTCCCCATCTTAAAAGCTTTACCAAACATGCCACGGTCATCCAAAGACATATATTGATGAGAACTTACAAAATACAAATGATTACGTTTGTAATGTTTTGAAAGCAGTTACGGTTTGTGAGCAGACTTGTATTCCAGGCTGGTTTAGCATGGATATGCCGCATTCATGAAGAAAAATTCCATTGTTGTCTTTGTTGTTGCACTCTATAGTGAGAACAACTGCTTTAGCTGACCCTGTATACTGTTCCCTGTAGAGATGTATGGAAGTGAGGATGGATCAGTTCCAGCAACGTTTGAGATCCTCTACATGATTGGCTGGAAGCCTGATGAGTCACAGGTATAGCAATATTATTAGAGCAACAATAATGACAAAGGTTTTAAGTCTTAGGTTAAAGATACTTTCGTCAACGCTATTTTTTATGGAATTAGGTCACTATCAATAATCACAAATAAATGCAGAACAATTCACAAATGCATTTTGAGATTTATCTATAAATGACACAATTCACACTAGGGATGGGCACGGTTATTCGAATGTTCGATTATTTGAAATGATGTGGGTATTCGAATATAGCTGCAGCTATTTATTAATATTTTTGCCTAAAGTTAATTTAAATATTATACATTAGCGATTATGATTACATACTGTTCATAATGTGTACACCAATGCCATTAAAATATGTAAAACGTAGAAAGAAAAAGCTAAATTTCAATGCGTTAGATAAATTTTTCCTGCTTTCCACACAAGTAGTTTAAATTTGCAGGCATCGCGCCAACTGAAGGCATGAGAACGCTCTATGCTAGTGCGCTGGATCACTGATACAAACACATGTGCTTTTTAGGAATATGGAAAAGGAATATGTTTATTTAGCGAAGGCCAGATCACGGAGTCCCTTCAGGCTACATTACAAGTGCGCTATAGCGCCCAAAAAATATATTATTTTAAATTATATAAAAAATAAATATATTTTTTTCTTATAATCTTTTTATTTCGGTTAATCGATTAACCGAAAATTTTTGATAGAATATTCTAATAGTAATATGGCCCTAAATGCCCATCCCTAATTCACACAAATATGTTTAAGTTTAAACAAATGGGAAATAAATCCACAAAAAGGCCAAAGCTGTTACATTTATTTAAAATCTGCATTTGAGAAGTGCCTAACATTTGTGGATTGCATCGCCTTCGTGTGTGGATTTATGAGAGCTTCTTGCCACTGCTCAATTCACAAATACATTTGTTTTCAAATGGGAAAGCTCTGTAGCCAATCAGATAAGACCTATCATTTCAGCGAACCACATACTTGTACATTCTAGTGTATGTCACTTTTTTAACACTTTCCAGCCTGTCCCAAAAGTAACAAAAATCTATTCTGTACCAAAATATGAAGTCAACATGCTAAAACATTTATGGTAGGTTCATATTAAATCACACATCTTTTCTAGCTAACCCATTTTGGTCTAGTTTTAAAGAAACACATAATTCAGTCAAAGGAGCTCAGCTCTTTCATTAGCTAGAGAGCAGCTGATCTCCATTACCGTTAGCCGTTTGGCTAGCACAACTTTTCAGATATCTACCACTAGAAATACTTTGTGACAAAATTGTTCCGTCAGTGAAGTGATATCAAATGTTTTATCATAAATATAACCTCTCTTACCTTGAAAAATCGCCTCAGATTTTTTGCAAATCACGGTCACAGTCGTAAATCAAATATAGACATTTTCTTCCATGGAAAACTCCTGGTAGTAACATAAAGTTTGTAGAAATGTACAAGATTGGCTGAAATTAAAAGGCATACCTGATTGGCTACAAAGCTTCCCCATTTGCAAAAAATCCATTTGTGGATCGAGCTGTGACAAGAAGCGCTCATAAATCCAAAGACGAATGCAATGTTATCCACAAATGTCAGGCACATCACAAATGCAGATTTCCTCATTGCAAATGATTTCCTCATTTTAAAGCTTATATAAAAAATATTCTGTGAAATATTTTGTGAAAATAATGCTACATTTTAAGAAATTAATGCTTAAACTACTTTTACCATTGCAGGCCAAACCTGCGAAGAGAGGATCGGCAACTGTGTCATTTGGTGATTTGTCAAAGATCGGCCAACCAACAACCCCAAGTCAAAAGTCATAGAGAAGAGTATCAAAACCAAAATAATTGTGTGAATGTTCAAGCGCAAATGTTTTTTCAGTGTAGTAAATTTTGTTTAGTCAAAATAAATGTTTGCGTTATTATTGGTTTCATATTCTGACATTTGGGAAGATACTATTCTTACTTAAAGAGGTCCAACTGAAAAAAAACTGCTTAAAAACAAATGTGTAATTAAATCTATCAATAAATACATATATCTATCAATAAATACATAAAATATATATTGAATCATTTATTTAATGATTTATTGACATTTATTAAAGGATGTATTTGTTGTTACCGCATATATTGACCCATTTATTAAAGGATTTCATGCTCCAACATGCAAATTAGGACGGTTCTGATTGGACTGCAGAATGTCAGTCATGTAGACTATTGCGAATCACAAGTTCACTACTGATGATCCAACTGACAACCCAGCGTGACTAGTTACTTCGATACATTGATAGGTAAACGGTAGTCCTAAATGTCAACAAAGTCAAGGTTGTTTAGGTCAAAGTAAGCAATTTACGTAGATCATCGCAAGGACTAGATTAGCCTGATTAAGGAACTGTCAGTGATTCACATCTGAATGAACATTAATTTAATAACGTTAAAAATAACGATAAACAATTATAAATTGCTTTGCAGTGAACTTTTAAGCCATATGAGTTAAGTTAACTGTTATAATCTAATTTGAATGGTTCATATAGACACACTATAAGAAGCTAGCAACACTTGTTGGTTTAATACCATTTAGAATTTAGGTGCAAGAAATCAAAATGAATCTCGTAGCAGCATTGGTAACTATGCAAAATCGTCAGCAGGTTGCGCCACACAACGTTGCACGCCCAAATTGGTCACGGTAGCCGGCCTAGCTATACAACCCTGTCAACAAACTCTTTGAGGTACACAATCAATCAAATCTTAATCCTTATTGTCTTTGTTCTGAATAAAAACTCCATACCATGAAGAAGCATGTTGTACTTTTCAGTCCCACTGCTGTCCAATCAACAGCTAGCCAAGTGAAAACCCACCCCTAATTGGCATGTTGGAGCATGAAATCCATCAATAAATAAATAATTAATAAATGTGTCATTAAATACATCCTTCAATATATTTATGTATTGTTATTGATTTTATTTTATTTATAAAGGGTTAACCTACTGAGACCAGGTCTCTTTTTCAGCAGTACCCTGTTTAGAGGCAGAATATATAAATTACAAAAAAAAAGAAGCAAAAAATAAATAAAAAACGTTTACAATACAATACAATATTTAAGTTTCAACCAAAACAAGAACACTGTTCAACTCCCAAATCCACCAATAAAAGTTTAAATTGTTCAACAGAAACAAACTGCTCTAATTTCAATTCCTGTTCAATCTTGCTTCATTTATCCGAGGCAAAAAAAACTGAAAGCTGATTTACCAAGTTCTGTTTTCACTTTGGGGCTTTCAATGGTGATATTGTCCTGTCACTGTGAGCGTGTCCTATGGCCACTGGATTTGTGTTTTAATAATGAAGTAAGGTAAAAAGGTAACTTGCCCAGAAATGCCATGTAAACAAAAAAGAGACATTGTTTTTTTCTCCTATCACTAAGAGAAGACCATCCTACAGTGTACAATGATAAGTTCTAAAACTATCCCCAGTTACAAAACGCAAAGCATTGTGGTAAACTGCATCAAGGGACTTTAAATAGTTGGGGCTGCATGCATATACACCATCACCATAATCCATGACTGACAAGAGGGTAGATTTTACAATTGTCTTTCGGTTTTCAAGTAAAAAGCATGATCTTATTCTATATAATAATATAATAATAATACATTTAATTTATAGGCGCTTTCTAGACACCCAAGGTCACCGTACATTGCATCCGGAAAGTATTCATACCCCTTCACTTTCACTTTTTCCACATTTTATTATGTTACAGCCTAATTCCAAAATGGATTAAATAAAAAAAAATTCTCAACATTCTACATACAGTACCGCATAATGACCAAGTGAAAAAAGTTGTTTAAATTTTTTGCAAATGTATTAAAAATAAAAAAATTCAATATCATCATCATCATCATCATCATCGTCATCCGCTTGGTCCGGGGTCGGGTCGCGGAGGTAGCAGTTCAAGCAGGGCATCCCAAACTTCCCTTTTCCGGGCCACATTAACCAGCTCTGACTGGGGGATTCCAAGGCGTTCCCAGGCCAGTGTGGAGATATAATCCCTCCACCTGGTCCTAGGTCTGCCCGCGGCCTCCGCCCAGCTGGACGTGCCTGGAACACCTCCCAGGCGGCCAGGTGGCATCCTTAATGCCCGAACCACCTCAACTGGCTCCTTTCTACGCAAAGAAGCAGCGGCTCTACTCCGAGTCCCTCAAATGGCTGAACTTCTCACCCTATCCCTAAGGGAGATGCCAGCCACCCTCCGGAGGAAACTCATTTCCGCCGCTTGTATCCGCGATCTCGTTCTTTCGGTCATGACCCACATGACCATTAGGAACGAAGATAGACCGGTAGATTGAGAGCTTTGCCTTCTGGCTCACGTCACAACGGTGCGATAGAGCGACTGCAACACCGCACCTGCTGCTCCAATTCTCCGGCCCATCTCTCGTTCCATTTTACCCTCACTCCAGACCCCAAGATACTTGAACTCCTTCACTTGGGGTAAAGACTCATTCCCTACCTGGAGTAGACAATCCATCGGTTTCCTGCTGAGAACCATGGCCTCAGATTTGGATGATCCTCATCCCAGCCGCTTCACACTCGGCTCGATCCAATGAGTGCTGCAGGTCGCAGACTGATGATGCCATGACCACATCATCTGCAAAAGCAGTGATGCAATCCTCTGCCCACCAACCCGCAGCCCACCTCCCCGCGGCTACGCCGTGAGATCCTGTCCATGAATACCACAAACAGGATAGGTGACAAAGCGCAGCCTTGGAGGAGGCCAACCCTCACCGGAAACGAGTCCGACTTACTGCCGCAGACCCGGACACAGCTCTCGCTTTGGGAGTACAGAGATTGGATGGCTCTGAGTAGAGACCCCCTCACCCCATACTCTCGCAGCACCTCCCACAGTATCTCCCGGGGAACCCGATCATACGCCTTCTCCAAATCCACAAAACACGTGTAGACCGGATTGGCATACTCCCAGGCCCCCTCAAAGATCCTCGCGAGGGTAAAAAGCTGGTCCGTTGTTCCACGACCAGGCCGGAAACTGCATTGTTCCTCCTCAATCCGAGGTTCGACTATCGGTCGAACCCTCCTTTCCAGCACCCTGGAGTATACTTTCCCGGGGAGGCTGAGTAATGTGATGCCTCTGTAGTTGGCACACACTCTCCGGTCCCCCTTTTTGAACAGGGGAACCACCACCCCGGTCTGCCACTCCTTAGGTACTGTCCCCGACTTCCACGCAATGTTGAGGGTGGGTGTGTCGGGTTCAGGAGTTCCTCAAAGTGCTCCTTCCACCTCCCAATCACCTTGTCAGTTGAGGTCAACAACGTCCCATCCTTACTGTATACAGCTTGAATGGTTCCCTGCTTTCCCCTCCTGAGGTGTCGGATGGTCTTCCAGAACCGCTTTGGCGCCAGCCGAAAGTCCTTCTCCATGGTTTCTCGGAACTCCTCCCACACCCGCTGCTTTGCTTCTGCCACGGCCGAGGCTGCAGTCCTTCGGGCCTGTCGGTACCTTGCAACTGCCTCCGGAGTCGCCCGGGACAGCATGTCCCGGAAGGCCTCCTTCTTCAATCGGACGGCTCCCCTGACCACCGGTGTCCACCAGGATGTTCGAGGGTTACCGCCCCTTGAGGCACCTAAGACTTTGAGACCACAACTCTCAGACGCAGCTTTAGCAATGGAGGCTTTGAACATCGCCCACTCCGGTTCAATGCCCCCAGCCTCCACAGGGATGCCAGAGAAGCCCCGCCGGAGGTGTGAGTTGAAGGCCTCCCGGACCGGGGACTCCTCCAGACGTTCCCAGTTCACCCGCACTACACGCTTGGGCTTACCAGGTCTGTCCAGAGGCTTCCCCCGCCACCTGACCCAACTCACCACCAGATGGTGATCAGTTGACAGCTCTGCCCCCTCTTCACCCGAGTGTCCAAAACATATGGCC
This sequence comes from Galaxias olidus, assembly GCA_026901105.3. Taxonomy (NCBI): domain Eukaryota; kingdom Metazoa; phylum Chordata; class Actinopteri; order Galaxiiformes; family Galaxiidae; genus Galaxias; species Galaxias olidus. Next base: position 22,671 of record JAPMUY010000886.1, read on the forward strand.
TCAGGTCCGATGATACGATAACAAAATCGATCATCGACCTTCTGCCTAGGGTGCTCTGGTACCAGGTACACTTATGAGCATCCTTATGTTCGAACATGGTGTTCGTTATGGCCATTCCATGACTAGCACAGAAGTCCAATAACAAGCCACCACTTGGGTTCAGATCGGGGAGGCCGTTCCTCCCAATCACGCCTCTCCAGGTGTCTCCATCATTGCCCACATGTGCGTTGAAGTCCCCCAGCAAGACTACAGAGTCCCCCTCAGGAGCCCCATACAAGGCTCCATCCAGGGTCTCCAAAAAGGTCGAATACTCTGAACTGCTGTTCGGTGCATAGGCACAGACAACAGTCAGAGTTTTCCCCCCCATGACCCGCAGGCGTAGGGAGGCGACCCTCTCGTCCACTGGGGTAAATTCCAACATAGAGGCACTTAGCCGGGGACTTGTGAGTATCCCCACACCAGCCTTGCGCCTCTCACCCTGGGGAGCTCCGGAGAAGAATAGAGTCCAACCCCTATCCAGAAGTGAGGTTCCAGAGCCGAGGCTGTGCGTAGAGGTAAGCCCCACCAGATCCAGCTGGTAGCGCTCCACCTCCCGCACAAGCTCCGGCTCCTTCCCTCCCAGAGAGGTGACGTTCCACGTCCCCAAAGCCAGCCTCTGCCACCCGGGTCCGATCCGTCGAAAACCTCTGCCTTCACTGCCACCTTTCTGGCAGCGCACCCGACCCCCTTGGTTTTTCCCGCAGGTGGTGACGGGACGGAGAAGGCGAGACGTTGGTGTTGTCCACGTTGCTTTTTCGGGCTATGCCCGGCCAGGCTCCGTGGCAAGCCCGGCCACCAGGCGCTCGCTGACGGGTCCTCCTCCTGGGCCTGGCTCCAGAAGGGGACCCCGGGCTTCCTCCGGGCCGGGTATCATCCTCTCTTTTGGTTTTTTCCATGAGGGTTTTTGAACCATTCTTAGTCCGGCCCCTCGCCCGAGACCAATTTGCCATGGGAGACCCTACCAGGAACACAAGGTTCCAGACAACACAGCCCCCAGGTTCATAGGGACACACAAACCTCTCCACCACGATAAGGTGATGGTTCCCGGAGAGGCAAATTCAATATCACATGTACATAAGTATTCACACCCTTTGCTGTGACACTCAAAATTGAGCTCAGGTGCATCCCGTTTCCACTGATCATCCTTGAGATGTTTCTACAACCTGATTGGAGTCCACCTGTGGTAAATTCAATTAATTGGACATGATTTGGAAAGGCACACACCTGTTTATATAAGGTCCCACAGTTGACAGTGCATGTCAGAGCACAAACCAAGTTATGAAGTCCAAGGAATTGTCTGTAGACCTCCGAGACAGGATTGTATCGAGGCACAAATCTGGGGAAGGGTACAAAAAAATGTCTGCAGCATTGAGGGTCCCAACGAGCACAGTGGTCTCCATCATTCGCAAATGGAAGACGTTTGGAACCACCAGGACTCTTCCTAGAGCTGGCCGCCCGGCCAAACTGAGCAATCGGGGGAGAAGGGCCTTGGTCAGGGAGGTGACCAAGAACCCGGCGGTCACTCTGACAGAGCTCCAGTGTTCCTCTGTGGAGATGGGAGAACCTTCCAGAAGGACAACCATCTCTGCAGCACTCCACCAATCAGGCCTTTATGGTAGAGTGGCCAGACGGAAGCCACTCCTCAGTAAAAGGCACATGACAGCCCGCATGGAGTTTGCCAAAAGGCACCTAAAGGACTCTCAGACCATGAGTAACAAAATTCTCTGGTCTGATGAAACCAAGATTGAACTCTTTGGCCTGAATGCCAAGCGTCATGTCTGGAGGAAACCAGACACTGCTCATCACCTGGCCAATACCACCCCTACAGTGAAGCATGGTGGTGGCAGCATCATGCTGTGGGGGTGTTTTTCAGCGGCAGGAACTGGGAGACTAGTCAGGATCAAGGGAAAGATGAATGCAGCAATGTACAGAGAGATCCTTGATGAAAACCTGCTCCAGGGCGTTCTGGACCTCAGACTGGGGCGAAGGTTGACCTTCCAACAGGACAACGACCCTAAGCACACAGCCAAGATAACAAAGGAGTGGCTTTGGGACAAGTCTGTGAATGTCCCTGAGTGGCCCAGCCAGAGCCCAGACTTGAACATCTTTGGAGAGATCTGAAAATGGCTGTGCACCGACACTCCCCATCCAACCTGATGGAGCTTGAGACGATCTGCAAAGAAGAATTGGAGAAACTGCCCCAAAATAGGTGTGGCAAGCTTGTAGCATCATACTCAAGAAGGCTTGAGGCTGTATTTGCTGCCAAAGGTGCTTCAACAAAGTATTGAGTAAAGGGTGTGAATACTTCTGTGCATGTGATATTTTATTTTTTTATTTTTAATACATTTGCAAAAAATTCAAAAAAACTTTTTTCACTTTGTCATTATGGGGTATTGTGTGTAGAATGTTGAGTAATTTTTTTTATTTAATCCATTTTGGAATTAGGCTGTAACATAATAAAATGTGGAAAAAGTGAAGGGGTATGAATACTTTCCAGATGCACTGTACATAAAATAAAAAGTCAAAGATAACAAGCTAGGGGTAGGCTAAGGAAAACAAGTGGGTTTTGAGGCGGGATTTAAAAATGTTGATGGAGTCAGAATTCCGAATCACAGGGGGAAGGGAATTCCAGAGAATGGGAGCTGCAGAACTAAACGCTCTGTCCCCCATCGAACTGAGTCTGGTTTTGCGGGTGGTGAGGAGACCAGTCTCAGAGGAGCGGAGGGTACGAGGAGGCGTGTAAGGTTGGAGGAGGTCAGAGAGGTAGGAAGGGGTAAGTCCATGGAGAGATTTATAAGTGAGAAGTAAAATTTTAAAGGAAATGTGAGATTTGATGGGAAGCCAATGTAGATGAAGGAGGGTGGGAGTGATATGTTGCCAGGGTTTAGAGCGAGTTAGAATCCTTGCAGCTGAATTCTGAACATACTGGAGTTTATCCAGGGCTTTATTTGATGCCCCGAATAGGACACCATTGCAATAATCCAGGCGTGAGGTGACGAACGCGTGAATCAAAGTTTTAGCAACTGCATCAGTTATTAATGGTCTGAGTCTGGAGATGTTTCTCAGGTGGAAGAAGGCAGACTTGGTGACAGCTTTTATATTAGGTTCCATAGAGAGGGTGGAATCCAAGACCACACCAAGACTTCTAACCTTGGCAGAGGAGCAGATAGAGGAGCCGGCAATAGTGAGGACCACATCACCAACCTTTTTGAGCAGAGCCTGAGGAGCCACAATTATCAGCTCAGTCTTGCTACTATTGAGTTTCAAAAGATTTTGGGACGTCCAGGATTTTATTTCAAGTAGGCAGTTTGTGAGTGAGGGGGTAGGGAGGGTTGTGTTGGGTTTAGTATGTATGTAGAGCTGGGTATCATCTGCATAGCAGTGGAAATTGAGTCCAAGTTTTAGAATTATTTGTCCCAGCGGAAGCATGTAGATGATAAACAGGATAGGCCCCAGGACCGAACCCTGCGGTACGCCCTGGCAGACTGGTGCAGGGGAGGACTGGGCTGTTCCTAGAGCCACTCGATGGTACCTGCCAGATAGGTACGACCTGAACCATGCATGGGCAGTGCCAGTGATGCCCAGGAGCCTATCCAGGTGGTCTAAGAGGATATTGTGACATACGGTGTCAAAGGCTGCTGAGAGATCAAGAAGGATCAAGAGTTAGGTTGCCAACGTCAGCTGCCAAGAAAAGATCATTGATGACCTTGACCAGAGCCGTTTCTGTGCTGTGTTTAGCCCGGAACCCAGATTGCATAGGTTCATACAACTCATGGTGAGACATATGGGACTGCAGTTGAGCAGCTACAGTGCGCTCCAGGATTTTGCTAAGGAATGGAAGGTTGGAAATAGGCCGACAGTTATTTAGAGATTCCGGGTCCAAACCCTGCTTTTTAAGGATAGGGGTGATCACAGCCATCTTAAGCTCAGGAGGGACAGAGCCAGTCCTGGTGGTGTTAACAATGAGGGGACACAGAGTTGGCAGACAGGTCTTGACTAGGGAGACAGGCATAGGGTCAAGTATACAGGTTGAAGATTTTGATCGGGTGACCAGTGCATTGATAAACGCTGCATCAACAGGCTTGAAGGTGTTGAGATTGCATTTAGCAGGAAGGGCCAATTTAGTGGATACAGCCAGCAGTGGAATAGCTGGCATGGATGAGGACTGGAGCTGGTTATAAATATCTTCAACTTTCGATTGGAAAAAATCCAGGAACCTGGTGCAGACTTCTGTAGACTCCAAGAGGGAGGAGTTATCCAGTGGACACAGCAATTTGTTGATTGTGTTAAATCGTTTTCTAGGATCAGTTTTGCCCTTATCAATGAGATCAGAATAATATTTGTTTTTGGCCTGATAGAGTGCATCCTTATATGCTTTGATATGGTCTTTATAGATTTCTACATGAACAGTCAGACTATTTTTTTTTTAAGTCTTTCCAGCTGACGACCTTTAGCCTTCATAGAACGAAGCTCAGGGGTGTACCAGGGAGCAGGTTGGGAGAATGACACATTTCTTGACTTAAGGGGAGCAAGTGAGTCCAGGGTAGAAGAGAGCAGGGTATTATAATGTAGTAGATGGTCATCAACAGAGGAAGTCGGAGGCAGGGGGAGGTTTTGCAGTTCGAGTTCGCTAACAAGGGCAGCAATATTAATATTTTTGATGTTTCTATAGATAAAGGACCTCTGCTCTCGCCTCCTTATGGCCGGTAGTGGAATATAGTGCTCCAAGTCTGATCCTCACCTTCTTTGTGAGTTCAAGCACATGCGACCCTAAATGATAACTTTGGTGGAAAAAATGGTGGTTTTACCATGTCGAGAAAACGCTGTTTTGGAAAGCGCGAAGGCAAATTCCCTTTATTTGGCCAGCTGACCATTCAGAGCAGACTGGGCTCGTCGGGAGGGGGGGCCTTCAAGAGACAGGAGCTAAAACGGAGCGTTACAGACAGGGTGGAATAGAGGTGCTGCAAATCCTGGCAGTTTAGAAAAAATAAATAGTTTATTTAACATTAAAACCCGTAAACCTATTCTAGTAGAACTCCTAAATAAAGGGATTAACCTGAAAATTAGCATAATAGGGTCCCTTTAATGCGTTCAAATGTTATATTCATCTAGACCACATTTCGCCTTCCTGAATTCAGAGAAAAAGCTTCAAAATAATCAATATTGTATTTCTTTCAAACTACAAATTACAATAAATATCAAAGTTTGTGTTTTGTGACACTTAATGTTGTAACCGTATTTTAGCCGGTTGAAAAAAGGGAGAAAAGAGGTCTTGAACGTCCAAACCCGATATCTACCAGTTTTCAACCAGAAATCAACGTTAAAATTAGGTCTTCTGCACACTGGGCTAGGAGTGCTGGACTCTCTCTGTCCGTTCCATAAAAAATATAGAGCGTTACGAGGAAGTCCAGCGTCGACCAACACGCAGGGGCTCGGTTTAAAATGACAAAATGATGTTATTAATGGTAGAAATATAGAAAGATGGAATTATCAGTGATTTAAGAATATATTCTTCAACAAGTTCATTAATCGTTTGATATAAAAAAAAAAAATATTTGCCCGGAATCTCACCTGAGCCCTTGAAGCCTCAGCGGTAGGCTACACGCACCTTGCCCAGTGAGCCACCATCTTTACCAGTTTTACAAACGCTTATATTTTGTGAAACCAAGTATTATTCAGGAATGACTTAAAATACCAACAAAACCGTTCTATTTGTGTCTGATACACTGGACCATCGTCCCTAAATGATAACTTTGGTGGAAAAAATGGAGAAAAAGCTTCAAAATAATCAATATTGTATTTCTTTCAAACTACAAATTACAATAAATATCAAAGTTTGTGTTTTGTGACACTTAATGTTGTAACCGTGTTTTAGGAGAAAAGAGGTGTTTTAGGGAGAAAAGAGGTCTTGAACGTCCAAACCCGATATCTACCAGTTTTCAACCAGAAATCAACGTTAAAATTAGGTCTTCTGCACACTGGGCTAGGAGTGCTGGACTTCTCTGTCCGTTCCATAAAAAATATAGAGCGTTACGAGGAAGTCCAGCGTCGACCAACACGCAGGGGCTCGGTTTAAAATGACAAAATGATGTTATTAATGGTAGAAATATAGAAAGATGGAATTATCAGTGATTTAAGAATATATTCTTCAACAAGTTCATTAATCGTTTGATATAAAAAAATATATATATTTGCCTGGAATCTCACCCGAGCCCTTGCGACGAGGACTAGCCTCAGCGGTAGGCTACACGCACCTTGCCCAGTGAGCCACCAGTGTTTCACATAATAACAAAACCTACACTCTTTGGAAGCTAACTGTGAATTAGCAAGAGCTCTATGGATACAAACGCTTATATTTTGTGAAACCAAGTATTATTCAGGAATGACTTAAAATACCAACAAAACCGTTCTATTTGTGTCTGATACACTGGACCATCCTTGGCGAAAGGAAAGAAGCAAATGCCGCCCCACAATTCCTTGTGGCAGGAAAAAAGCGAAACACCATTCAGCCGATCAACGTGACCAACAAGGGATGCCGATCATATAGCCTAGTTGTTTATTAAAGGGGCCCTATTATGCAAATTTTCAGGTTCATACCTTTATTTAGGAGTTTTACTAGAATAGGTTTACGCATTTTAATGTTCAATAAACTTTTTAGTTTTTCCAAACTGCCTGGATCTGCAGCACTTCCATTAACCCTCTGTCTGAAACGCTCTGTTTTAGCTTCTGTCTCTTTAAGGCCCACCCCCTCCTACCGAGCCCAGTATGCTCTGATTGGTCAGCTGGCCAAAGGGAATTTGCCTTTTCGCTTACCAAAACAGCGTTTTCTCAACTTGGCGAAACCACTCAGCCTCCACTCTGACTGGCTCTGGTTGAGGGCGTGCCAAACATTATTCAAATGTGTGACTTAGTGACGTAGATAGGTTACGGAAGAAAACGCTGGACTACAAACGAGGCATTTCAGGCAGTTTAGGCAGTTCAGGAGCGGTGTTTTCTGTGAGAGAGAGTAGCTCCCTTTGGCATGGACTATGGGCTTTGTAACTTTTCAGACCTTTTACAAATGTACAAAAAGCTATATAAACATATAGGAAAGGGAAAACCCCAAAAAGCATAATAGGGCCCCTTCAAGCATTTTCCATGCCCTACCTAGCTAATATGCTTATACAGTATGTTTTCAAATGGCAACATGTTAGAAACCTAAGACGCACAATATGTAACCATCATAGCAGATTTGTATGCCTAACAGAAACGCATAACTTGCATACATTTAACGATTAGGCTTCATACAATCATATTAATTGGGATTCATGCATGGCGATAAATATGAGTTGACAGGGGGATGAGGATGTGAGCAACCATTCTCTGTGAGATATTTCGTTTCACTTTTGTGACAGAAAGCCTATATTCCTTTTTTTGATTCCAACATTGGCAATAAAATAGGTTGATATATTTCTCCGCCTTGCCCACGTTTATGTAGGCTATGAAACAACAGGGAGACACCGCACGGGCGAAGTATCTAAGATGTGCTTTTTGTAGGCTATAGTTCATCTTCGGGACATTGTAGCGTCTCCTCGAACGACCCACGAAAACCACCGTCGCATGATTACATAGCTTAGTGTAAATGCAGTCGGACTCCTTTAGCAACATGATTGTCTTTCCCTAAATCCTTATGAATTGTCCATTATATCTTTGCTTATCCTCATGACGTTTTCCCTCAGAGTTAAGGAAAAGTACGTAGTGAAAGTCATTAGGACGTACTCAATTCGGATCCAGCCATTATGTTTTACTTTATTTCCATGTCTCGCGAAAATGTCCCAACTCCAGATAGTTTTTACACCCGTTGAATTTCCACAACCTTGGGAATGGTTTTGGAAAAATTACTTTTTCCCCATTGAGCTACAATGCTAACATTTTGACTTATTGATAGCTTAGCAGGAGTGTCACAGTTTCACTGCACACGTCTAGACAAGTTAATAACGTATACAATCAAATGTTTCACTTTACAAATTAATATAATGGCTACATATTGAAAAACATGGCATGGTATTTTTATTGTTTAGTTTTTTTAGAGAATAAACAAGAGAAATCAAAATTATAATCGAAATAGTCCCGAACTTAACTTATTTATTTTTTGGGCCATATCGCCCAGCCCTATCTAGGGCTACAGGCAAATTGTAGTTTTTGGTAACAAAACTTTCGACGTGACAGACAAGGCAGGCAGATCATATAGTTGTTTATAAAGCATTTTCCATCTAAAGCTCCAACTTGCTAATATGCTGTTTGGAATTTTCAACTTCTCTGAAACTTAAGAATGATGATATGTACCATACGTAGTAGATTTTTAAGCCGAACATGTGCATATCTTGCATACGTTTAACAATTGTTTGATACAATCATATTAATTGGGATTCATGGCGACAGAGTTGGGGGTGAGGACGTGAGCAACCACTCTCAATGTGAAATCCATTTTGTTTTCTTCTTGTGACTGGTAGCCTGTATTATAAAAAAAATTCTGTCCCCACAACTTTTGTTTTACAAAGTATCTCCGTACACACGAGAATGCAAAAATGACTATCACTCTAACAAACATACCAGCAACATTAGGCATCTGCGAATTGAGGTGTGACGTCATCGTTTTCAAAACGCTTTGTTTCTATTAGATTTCTATGGGAAATGTCCCCTGTGTCCCACCGCAAAGAACGCCCCTGGTCAAAATGGGCCTGTATTACCGGGTGTGTATTTTTAAATGAGCCTTGTGTGCCTTTTGAAAAATGTGAATGGTGCAAAGGCTGACTTGTAAAGAATAATAATACATACAATTACAAGTAAAGAATAATAATACATACAATTACAAGGGTCAATTCACAAAAAACAAAAGACAACATGTAAGACAGTAGTTTATGTAGAAAGTTTGACAACTATACATTTGTTGTAAACAGCATGGCTTACATAAAGAATGATTATTGTTAAATAGTTGAAAATGCACAAAATAGGAATGCAGCATAAGGAATTTAAAAACTGCTACTGTAATCAGTATCTCATTACACCATCGTTCAATCCAAACACATATTACACCTAGAGTACAATTGCCCTGTGTGAAAAGGGCTGTATTTAACCAATCTAGGCAATTATTGAGATGAAATTTTTTTTTAACAGGTGAACTTAAATATGCCATTGTTAAACTGCGTTTGAGCCAAGAAGATGGGAACATCCGTGACAATGAGACAGCTTCTTAAGGTCAGTTATTTTCAAGTTTCGCATGACAGGATATTTTCAATAAATATTACAGCAGCATTATTGATCAAAGTTATTTCCGCTTTTTAATCAGAAAGAGGATTTTTTTGCAGTTGTGGCGAGACTTTCTACTGACAGAACTACTATGACTATTCCCATAGCCCAGGCAATGACTTAACAAGGCACTGCACACATTATGTTTATGGACTATAACTATTGGTTATGGCATTACCAATGAATGGCACTTCAGAGACGGTCAGCCAGTGCCATGGCTGCTGTAATCAAAGACTCCCTTCTTGAAGAATGAAGAGAACTCACAGACGGCATGCTTAGACAGCTGTGGCCCACCCTCTGAGAGGGGAGAGCCTGACGAAAAGGAGGTCATCACTCTGAAGAAGTTTCTCAGGTACCGCTATAAAAAAAGCAAATTCAGAAAAATCAAGATTTCTATCAAATTCTTAACATATAGTCAAGTGAAGGTTTATTATAGACAAATATTACAACATATGTCCCAAAGCAATTAACATCCAATCATGTTCTGTGGCATGTATAGAAATGCTGAGCAAATGCTAAGTTGATTGTCAGATTTTAAACCAAGATGGCAAGAGGAACAGGTCTAACTGAATTTGGAAGAGGGCTCATTGTTGGGGCACGGATGGTGTACATTTGATGACTGTGATGCTCGTGCATTAGTACGATATGTAAGGAAAAACAGAAGAGCAATTCTTCCTCAGGTGACTGAGAATGTCAACGCAGTACTGACATGATCAGACTGTCAGCAAGGACAGTCCGTCAACAATTACATATAGAGGGATATTATAGTAGCGATGCAATGCACTCCCCTCACAACAAAGATGAATGCACATGTGATCAGTCACCAGATCTCAACCCAATTGAGCACTAATGGAAGACTTTTGGCCAACGTGTTAGACAGCGCTCTTGACCACCATCATCAAAACATCAAATTAGTAATTATCTTTTGTAAGAATAGTGTTTCATCCCTCTAGTACATGTGCCAGAGACTTGTAGAATCAATACAAAGGCACACTGAAGCTGTTCTGGCAGCAGGTGGTGACCCAACAGCTTACTGAGACACTTTATGTTGGTTTTTCCTTTAATTTGTCCCATGTCTGTCTGTGTGTGTATATATACACACACACACACACACACACACACCCACCCACACACAATATACATTCAAATGAAATAAGAAATATTTAAAATAAAAAGAAAATACATAAAACAATACACAGTAAGCAATTAAATCTTTGGAGTAAGTTGCCCTTGAAATGATCAACCAAGCTAGCCTCTTGAATTTGGATAGGAAGACAATTTCAACAAAGAGGGGCTTGGTAAGCAAAAGCCCTGCCACCTACTGTTTTATTTATTTTTGGCACAGTCAGGAGATCAACATTTTGTGATTGTAGAGCTCTAGCAGATACTGTATGCGGAGAACAAAGAGGGGTTAAGTATGGTGATGCAAGTCCGTGTAAGATTATAGGTTAAAAATAAAATCTTAAAGTCAGATCTAGCATGTACAAGGAGTCAATGTAATGAAATAAGAACGGGCAATATGATATAAATGCTTAGTCTTAGTTAAGTATCCTAGCAGCAGTATTTTGTACAAGTTGTAGTTTACTAATGGTTGATTAAGGGATGCCAGAGAAAACGGTGTCGCTACTGTCAAGCTCACATGAGACAAACGCATAGTTTCAGAATCGGCCATGGAAAGAACAAAATGGATCTTGCCAATATTTTGTAAATGGAAATATGCAGTATTTGTAATATCATTGATGTGATTTTCAAAAGACAGACAGTGATTTTAATGATGGGGCTTTGTGAAATAGTGGAACCAGCTAAGATCAGAGTGAGATCACTGAATATGTTTCTTGTCGGCCTTGGGACAGGAACAAGTAATCTAGTTGTATTAGCATTTAAAAGGAGAAAGTTAGATAACGTCCATTGTTTGATCTCTGATTCTGACTATTTCTGGCATTCTTCCAGCTTCATCATGATGACAGGAGTCAGGAGGCTTAATGAAAATGCAAAGCTGAGTATTGTCTGCAAACTAGAGTGGAAACCTAGTTTGTAATGATTAATTGTTGTACCAAGGTGCAACATGTATATAGAGAAAATAATAGGACAAAGTACAGATCCCTGTGGCAAAACCAGTCTTTGCCATTATATCTTATGTTCTGGTTTAATGCATTGCAACCACAACAAGACAAACTGACAGCACCTACCTCTAAGTGAGATTGCCTCTCTGCAATCATTCTCTCATCTCGGTTTCCAAAAAGTTTCTTAGGTGGAAATTCTAATGCTGCAAGCTGCAATGCAAAAATACAGAATTTGAGCATTAAATGATTATTATCTAACAATCATTTTGGGTAAGTTATAATGTGTTGGTATAAAAACGATAAAAAACAATCACCTCTGGATACCTCAATTTATGACTCTTGTGCAGTTCCCGGAATCGGCTATAACGTCTGAAAACAGTCCAGGTATCGTCTACAACTGTAATCTGAAAAAATAGGAAGTTATCACAAGATAAGTTCCAGGTATTCTCAAATGTATGTTGTTATATGTTACATACAGTTCTGATCCAGCAGTGGAACTGTAACTATTGAAAGGTTCTGTACTGCTCATTAACAGGGTCTCACCTTGATTTCAAACTCAAAGTGCTCATCCTTGCCCTGCCCTCGGAGTACGTAGCGAGGGACACTAATTTTAACTGGGTCCTTGGGACACTCAGGGTTACCTTCAGGAGGCAGAGGGACCTGTCGCTGAAGGATAAATGTAAAAACGGAGAAAAGTAGAAGGAAGAATTTGCCTTACCTCTGTATCATATAAAAATTGCATCAATATAGAACATTTGCATTTATTTTGTGATGCGTTGTGATGCTCACATATTGAAATCACAAAATCATATTATTCTTACTATTATTATTATTGTCGATTTTTGGCGCCCTCACTATGGCCACAGTTCTGACCCTATCAATTCCATTCCAGCGCCAACAGGTCCGGCCTATTACCATGCAGTGCGCTTACATATAGCTAAGTGATTGGATCACACTTTATTTTTTGTTAATATTTTGGATCGTTTTTTGCCCCCATTGAAATGAATGGAAAGAGTGTGTCAGCCGTACTAGACCGCAGTACTTGTTCCATTTCTATGGCTGTAGCCCTCTCTTGTGGACAAAGTGAATAAGGGATGAACACCCAAGAAAAAATTTGATATGGCCGGTTCTACGTTAAGGATCGAATGTAACTCAAGCGCGCCACCATTGCTTGGGAAACCTAGTTTATTGTCGTTCAACCATAGCTTGGACACAAACCCACAACCGGAAAATAGTTGCAATACATTTTAGAACGTTCAGGAAAAGACAATACACGGACTGTACAAAGACAACGCAATACTAGATGTAATTTTGGGGCCGCACGCCCAAGACACGTTTTAAAAACCCCCGTCAACAAACAGGGTCTGTAGCATACCTGTCAACATTGGAATTTTAAAATATGGGAAATTTTCTGGTGGACCCCGCCCGTGCCTTCCCACGGCTCCCATCACCCAACCTCTACCTCAATGAAAACACATAAGGGTATATACAGTACATTCAGGACATACATGTTTATTTACAGTATGTATTACATGAATGAGACATGTACACATGCATTTGTTTCATTGTGACGATTGGGTAGGAAAGGGTGATAACAAAAATAAATGTGAGAGATTGAGTAAGTGAGAGAATGGGTATGTTAACGTCTTCACCTCAGCTTTGGTCACTTGATATGCCTCCGAAACGTTTCTTGTCACAAAGTCATTGACAGGGTTTGTATGTTTTTGTGCCTCTTCAGGGTTTTTCCTGGCTCAAAATGAGGCGGAGGTGAATCCAATCCGCTTTCATTACGGGAGTAGGCAATGCTGAAAATCCATACCAGGTTTTGCTTGTTACCTTTCAATGACACAAACAAGCCTCTGGTCAAGGCAACATCCCGGCAAACAGAGCCAGTTGCCCTCGAGCCTGACCTAACAACTATAGCGAAGGTTCTTGCATTGTTTTGTAGCGGGGGCTAGTGTGGGGTCATAAATGTACCAAATCGCAACTTGTTAATCAAAAAGATTTTTTTATTCAAAATATGGTAAAAAAAAGTAGTGGCTTGACTCAAATAATTAGTCGGCTGTTGTGCACCTCACGAGGACGGCAAATTACTTGAATTTGATAGTTAACTTACCTATCAACCCCACCTACATTTTAAGGTAGCTCATTGGTGCAAATGCAAAACGGATAGGGTTAGGGTCGGTACGGCGTACGTAATAGTTTCAATGGTATACCGAAAGTGTTAAGTAGAAGTGCATGGGGTGGGAAAGCTGCTTTGGCCGTTATGGCAGCGCCTTCCCGGGTGCACTGTGCTGGTTACGGTACAGCGTCACCACATCGGCGATGGTATTAATGCCGCGTTTGCAGTTACAAATTACAAAAATCCACCAAGTGCAACGCTTGTTAAAAAATTGTGTTTTCCATGAAAACACCTGTCAGAGTTGTCGAGAGCTGGAAGAGGTACGAAGTTTAACGGGGGCGGCCGCGTCGTCATTCTCTATACAGAAAAAACCTCATAAGACTTGTGCGTGCTTGTGCTTATAATAATAATAATTTTTATTATTTATTTTATTTATACAGGGTTAACCGACTGTGTCCAGGTCTTTTTCCAGCAGTGCCCTGTTTAAAGGCAGAATATAAAACTACAAAAAATAAATAAATAAAAGGTTTACGATACAATTTTTACAATTCAGTACAATATTTAAGTTTCAACCAAAACAAGAACACTCTTCAGCTCCAAAATCCTCCAGTCATCATCATCATCATCTTCATCCGCTTTGTCCGGGGTCGGGTCACGGAGGTAGCAGTTCAAAATCCTCCAGTAAAAGTTGAAATTGTTCAACAGAAACAAACTGCTCTAAATTCAATTCCTGTTGAATCTTGTTCCATTTTCAGAGGCAAAAAAACTGAAAGCTGATTTACCAAGTTCTGTGTTCACTTTGCGGCTTTCAAGGGTGATTTAGTCCTGTGAGCATGTCCTATGACTTCTGGATTTGTGTTTTAATAATGAAGTAAGGTAAAAAAAAAGTTACTTGCCCAGGAACGCCTTGTAAACAAAAAAGAGACAATGTTTTTCTCACTTATCACTAAGGGAAGACCATCCTACTTTTGTATACAGTGTACAATGATGAGTTCTAAAACTATCCCCAGTTACAAAACGCAAAGCACTGTGGTAAACTGCATCAAGGGACTTTAAATAGTTGGGACTGCATGCATATACACAATATCACCATAGTCCATGACTGACCAGAGAGTAGATTTTACAATTGCCTTTCTATTTTCAAGTGAAAAGCATGACCTTATTCTATATAGAGCTCCAAGTCTGATCCTCACCTTCTTTGTGAGTTCAAGCATATGCATCTTAAATTATAGCTTTTCATCTAGTGAAATTCCCAAGTATTTGTAAACTGCAACACGCTCAATATTAAGGGTGAAAATGTTATATGCCTTATAATCTAACTTTTTGGCCTTTGAGAAAAGCATATATTTTGTTTTTGACTCATTAAGGACTAATCTTAGATTTCTAAGGGTTTTCTGTACACAATTAAATGCCCTTGTCAGGTTTGACATTGCCTGTTCCATGGATGGAGCACAGGAATAAAGAATGGTATCATCTGCATAGAAATGTACTTTACAGTCTTTTACAGAGGCACATATATCATTAATATAAAGTGTAAATAATGTAGGACCTAATACCGAACCTTGTGGCACACCCATTTTCTATGGCTACAACCTTTGATTTCAAACCTTTAGCATCTATGCACTGTGTTCTATCAGAGAGGCAGTCCTGAAACTATGTAAAGGCTGCATCATCAAATCCCAGCAAGGCTAATCTATCCAGAAGTAATCTGTGATTAACTGTATCAAAAGCCTTTGACAAATTAATAAACAAAGCAGCACAATGTTTCTTATCATCAAGAGCAGTAACTAAATCATTTACTACAAGAGTAGCTGCTGTTATAGTACTATGACCAGCTCTAAAACCCGACTGAAAAGGGATTAAAATATTATTAGTGGACAAGAAAGCACAAAGCAGTTAATTTACAAGATGTTCTAACATCTTTGCTAGACAAAATTTGGAGATAGGTCTGTTATTCTTTAAGTCACTTGCATCCCCCCCTTTATGTAAAGGAGTAACCAGAGCTGATTAAGTACCGGAGCGCACCAGTATGTTTTCGACTATGCAAACATACAATTCTCATTAAATAACTGAAAGGCATATAAGAACAATAAAAAATGTTGGCACTGGAACAACATCACATTGTTCAAGTGAACTGCTACAAACATGAATTCAGTCAGTTTAACCAAACTACAGCTTCTTGCTGTCGGACTTAAAAGCTTAATGGGTGACTCATAAAAACTGCCAAAGCCAATCTGGTTTAACTTAATTTGCCTGGGCAACTTTGCCTGGGCGTTTGTGGCTGAGGATTGGGAAAGCCAATATTTGACCAACATGTGCACACGGAGGACAACGTGCTCATACAATATAGTATACTGGCAAACAATAACACACTCATAATAATGCAAAACAGTTCAAGTAGGCCGACTGCTATATTTTATAACAATCATAGGCTAGCTACTTGTTTTAAGTAACGACCACGGAGGACAACGTACTATGTTCAAATAGCAGCCATTATGCACTATAATCACAAACAACGCACAGCTATGGATGTGGCGGGTGTTAGAAATGGGTTAAAGTATTGAAAATCCTGAACATTTAAACACAAGCCTTGGTTACGTTAGCCATGCCAATACGATTTTTAATTCATGTTTCTATTACTAATGTAACCAACCACGCGGTTAGATCATCATTATTTGTATTATTATTATTATTAGACTACAAGTTTAGGGAAGCCTTCTAGGCTACGTACATATTCGCCGCCTATGGCTGTCAGTCTTTTTTGACCAGATTGGTTGGCCAAGAGACATTTTTTGTGTAGATTTGTATCACAAGCGAGAGGCACGTTCAATATCGGCGTTGTTACCTTGTTTAGAAAGTTTGCTTGCGTCTTTGTAGCTGTAGTGACAGTTGAAAATATATTTAGTTTTTTATTATTGTGAGAAGTGCCGGAGCACTACACAAACATTACACAAATGTTTTAAATCATCAGCGGCTTTGGACATCCAGTCCAAGTTAAAGCCCCCCATAATAACAGCTTCGGAACTCATCAAAGATATAAGTAACTCTTATAATATATAATATATTCTATAATTTTATAATATAATAATAGTATTATTATACATTTTTTAGAAAGGTTAAAAATACGGGAGATTTATAGTAAAATATTTAAAAGGGAGGACGGCGGGATAGAAGGAAAAATACAAGAGAATCCCGGGAAAAACGGGAAGGTTGACAGCTATGGTCTGTAGTCAGTTCAATCACTGCGACGCATCACATTCACTCAGGGAAATTCATTTTCTAGTTCATTTAGCAGCCGCTTTTATCCAATGCGACTTTCAACGCGATTACAGGGACAGCCCCACTTCAGTAATTTAGGGTTAAGTGCCTTACACAAGGGTACACTAGTTGTGGGATGGGAATTTTGACTAGATGACTAAAAGCATAAAATCAACTAGTCTAAAAATAGAACAACTTTAAGCCTCCTATGGTCAGAATTTGAAAATGGTAGGGGAACCCAACGGTAAGTTTGTGAAACACTCCGGTCTAAAAACTCACTTTTAATTATCTAAGCCAACTAGCTCATATACCCTACCTACACTGTAAAACAAAATCCTGTTGTTTTTACGGAAAAAACCTGGCAGCTGTGGTAGTTTATCATGATCAGGTTCTTTATACATCACACTGACAGATACCAAGGTCTCAGCAACTTGGTCAGTTGATAAGTAGTGACCTAGACCTTTGTGTAACCTTCTCAGAATGGCACTACAAGTAAAAATTGCAAGGGGATAAGAATATGGGAACTGGCATACTCACTCAAGGTGACCCTAATGTCAACTGGCATTATTAACTAAATTAAGCAGCGATAATAACTATCAAAACAATCCAAAAGAATGGGCAGAAATATCTGTAATTAACAACAGTAAACAACAAATTAATTGATGCTGGGAAGGCCCCACCCCCGGGACGCTACAATATTAATGAACTGACATGAAACATTATTTTAACACTAACATCATGTAATTTTTTATTTATTGTATTGCTTTTTGTATTACAGTATTTCTGTTTAAAATACAGTAATCTATATATTATGCAACGTAATATGATTCCTTTGACATATTTTTACTTTAAAATAATCTGTGTTTTGTGCAGCCTTTTACAAAATATTACTGTAAATTAAACACCGATTCATTGTTTATCTATTTACACTTTTTGATGTCATGATTTAACCGCATTTCACTGTCAAATTCACTGAAATTTTTTACAGTGTAACGCAGGGAAGTGCCATTGCACTGTAACCTGGTGTGGCCGGCACTATTTTTAACTCTAGTTAAAAAGTCATTTTCAATTTTCATTTTCCAGTAATTTTCTATTTTTCTCCACAAATGTATTATTAATGGCCAATTACTAATATATGAATATTATATTTCTTTATGACTAGCAGTTTTCCATGCAAGTAGCACGTCCTCCCACGATTAGTTGACTCATGCCCATCAAACAATCAAGACATTCAAGTCATAATGCAAATTTTACTGATAATTTTCATCATAAGAATCACATCCTTTAAATACACCACCACATTCATAGTAGATTTGTGAATATAATATACTGGTGAGCTTCCATCAATCACATGATGAAAATGTCATCTGCACTTGACACTATTACTTTACATCAAGACTATTATTACTAGGACCAAGAGGTAATAGTCAAAGAATCCCTTTGTTTAGAAAAGGAAACAAACGCCATCAATGCAATCCAATGAGGAGAGTTGCTGAATCTTAAAGGATACTCCAAGGTTGAAATAGTGAACATTAATTTTAAAAAGTGCAATACTAAAAACAACAAAGTTGTGTAAGGCTTTTTAAACTTCAAACTGATGATTTTCTGGAATCTATGCACCTATTAATCATAGAATAAAATAATAAAAAAACACATTTTAAATACAACGAATTTACATTGTATAATTTAACAGTTTTGGATCCTATTGTATTTTTTCATTCAATTAAACCTCCATCTCTGAGTATTTATACTATAAATCAAGATGATCAGTCATGTTCAATGCATTGGGACAATCCTTTGACAATGGATTCGAGTACATTTCTTTTAAGTGGTCAGTTATTTGGTTTACACTTGGGCTTTTAATCAGCAAGAGAGATGATTTAGTACAAGCAGGGCATCTGTGGTAGAGCCAAATGTCAATTTCCAGGAACTAATCAGATTTTTCTGATCAGAGAGAATAGTATCTTGAGCTGAGCCTCTCTTGACGCATGTGTCCGTTTCAGCACGTTTTTTAACAGCTCTGGTAAATATGATGTCCAGTACCATGCAGGTTCCACTTTGTTTCACCAGAACACACCTGACATCTGAGCGATGGCGAACTTTAACGTCACGAAACCGAGTCTGGACCGGAGTCTGGACCAAGCTGGAGCCCCGTGGTACAGAGTGAAAAACCCCATCTTCCTGGAGCAGACATACATGGGTGTCTGTAAGAAGAAGCTGACAGATAGCCTCCATATCGAGAATGGTAGAATTTTCTACCCGGACACTTGTATATACAAGAGGGTGAATTTCAGCAACGGACATACTGCCTAACCCTTCCAAATTTCCATGTATGATGTAGAGAAGGTCAGCCAAAGCCCTCTTGAAGTAGGAAGTGACTTTAAAGCCACTGTCTAGGAGCAGGTTCGGAACAATGGATTTCCAGTCCAGAGAGAGACACATGAGGTCTTGCTGGAGTAATGGATGGGCTCCTACATCCTCAGAAATAATAGACTTTAGCAGGGTTCTGCATAACTCCTGAGTAAGTTCTTTACTGTAGGTGAAGACAGCCAAGAAAGTGTCTTGAGAGGAACCAATCAGTTGTATGTGTTGTCCCACAAAGCTCACTTGGATCTCTTTGACGTTTAACAGATGAAAGTGATGAAAAACATTTAAAGAATGATTGCCACAATTGGAGTCACTTCCAGTTGTAATTGCATACATGTCCTTTTCAAATAGAAGCAAGCAGCAGGGCTGTGGGATATTTTGCTTAAAATTGGCAACCATAAGCCAATAAATGCCTGAAAGCTTTTCTATAGAGGTACTTGCCGGAAGTACTATGGACAAAAAGTGTAACATATCCTGAGATGAAAAGGACTGTTGATTCAAAACGTATTCTGGAAATTGTACAAGCTTTTGACAAAACACTTTGGGATTAACATTTGTGCTTGAGACAGAACCCTCAGGCCATACTGAAAGATCTCGTATTGGAGACATATTTCCTTCCTCAGAGGCAGAGAAGAAAAAACTCTCCGGCACATTTTCAAAACAAACTCTCTTCTCCTGAAGGCATTGGATTGGTTCAGATTCTATTTGCTTGTGCTGAGCGAGTGGGAGTTCTTCAGTGATTTTGGTCACAATTTTCCTTTTTGATCTCCTTACATGTTGAATAATATCCTGTGTGTTCTGAAAGCATCTCCTGGCATCCTTATAAGCATCGGACAACTTTCGTACCAAGTTTCCAAGAAAGAAACTTTGATTGCTTGAAGTCTTTAAATGACCTTCTTTTTCTGTCAGCTGACATTTGACTAATTCCTTAGATATCTGAGGATAACCAAAGTAACCATTTGACATTTCCTTCGCCAAAGTTCCAGATTTGGACTTAGTTTCTTCCCCAGAAGATGGATGCATGTATCGGTTTGAAAGCATATTTTCGGTTTCTGGCACAATGTATTTGAATTTAATGCAACTGGTTGTTTTACACTCCACACGTATGTTGTCATTTTGACATTCAGTTATTTTCACCTTGAAGGATGCAACACAGAATTCTGTTTTACAATCAGAGGGCTCCCTCTTGAATTGGTCCACTTCAGTTTGAATCATCTTCACCCCATTGTCCCACCATTTAGCTTTTTCATTACCTCTGTAGGGCCTTCTTTCAACTAAATCGTTGCTCGTCTTTCCTGGCATGTATGGTCCATGTAAATTAAAGAAGTCTTTCTTTTCTGATGTCGTTGTATAGGTATGTAGGTGAATGTTTGTCTCAAGCTCAGCAGCATGTAAGAAGGCGTTCTGTATGGACAAGGGAGATTCCATGGTTTTAAATATTCATGACTGATTTAAAGATAAAGATAAAGTTCAGGCAAAACGTCGGGGGCAGCCCAGACAGAATAAAATGTTTCCTCCACCAGGACGTTAAAAAAGGTTTGGATGGTGAGCCCAACGGTTTTATAACTTACAGCCAATTAAACATAAGGTGTAGCTATGGAGTAAATTAACCTCACCCCACCCCAGTACATTTTTGTTGATTTACCTGATGTGTAATTAAATATTTGTCCAATTGTCCCACCTTGTTTCTGCCCATTAGACCATTCTAAATGAACATAGGAAAAAGCCGATGGGTAATAAAGCTGATGGTAGGTCAGGGTAGTGTTCGTTAGTGTAAACACCAACAGTGTCAGACAACTTCCTATTTTACCAGGTTGACAACGTAGTTGCAGATTAGTATTGATCAAGTAGAATTCTTCAGCATCACAGATTATTAACAGGTTAGTTTGGTGAAAACATTTTGGATGCGAGAAAGGGTAATTATTACCTCATATTTCAGTTTCCTTGAATTTAACGGGTTTTGCAGCTTCCCATCATCCTGAAAAATAAATTCTGTAAGATATATTTATGTCATTGTAGATATCATAAAAAATTATATACACTTACACACACAATATTATAATATTGTAATATATATATACATACACACACTATATTATAATATTGTAATATATATATATATATACATACACACACTATATTATAATATTGTAATATATATATACATACACACATATACATACACAAAAAGGAACAAATACTTAAACAATGAAGGGAATTTACCCTTCATTCACGTTAGTCACATTAGATCAAATTAACTTTGTATTAATGTCAGAACAAGAACAAGGAAAGATTGAATTTGTTCAAACTAAATTTTGGGGGGTAACTCAGCATATTAAGTCAATGAATATGCAACAATATGGCCTACCTGGCCAATTAAAACAAGGTTATAGTCACTAACTTCTTCTGTGCCCTGTGGATTAAAGAACCACATCAAATCTAATGAAGGATTTGTATTGGAATATAGGATAGATTTCAGAAGTCAGTAGCTCTTTTACACATTTGGGGGTACATCCAGTGGCTAAAAGATTTGAAGAAACTGTTGAGAGATTTTAATAAACATTCATGAACATTTTACCTTCAAAGATTCCGAAGAAAGAGAGAGCTCAATGCTATTGCTGCCATTGATGAGATTAAACTTTTGTAGTCTTCTCTGTATCTCTTCTTCAATGTATGCATTGATCCTGTTATAATGTATACACTATTATTCATTCCATAACGATTTTAAAGTTCTCAGTAATAAATAAAGTAGATAGGAATGGCAGGCCAGGGGAACAGTAGTTGTTGAGCCACATCTACTTATCAGCCGATGTACTGTACCTGTCATCTGCCATGGGCAGAGGGGTGGGCAGGCTCTGCATGGGGCTGATGGTGGAGTTGGAATGACTGGTTATGTCGTCTCCGCTCACGGACTGAGTCTTGGCACTTCCTTCGCTCTCAATGATTCTCTGCTTCAGCGTCTGGATCTCCCGCTCCAGTCTGGAAGTCAAAACACAAGACATGCTAAAGAAAGCGTAAATATTTTATTTAAATTTTTTTTTGTCAAACAAATCATACCAACATAATGGTGGAGCAAAGTTTGAAAAATACATTTAATAAAAATCTACTTTGTCGATGAAAATAATGCATGATGTCAGAATGAATGATTTGTGCACTGACCTCTCCTGATCAAGTTTGGGCCCAATCCGCATGGTAGCCAGGCCTGAGTCTCTCTGCTCCACATTCTCCAGCTCCAAGGAGACATTGCACCTCAGGGCTGAGTGTCGCCTCTCCAGGCGCGCCACCGCCTGCTCCAGGGCCTCTCGCTGCTGCGTCTCCCTGGAATCCAAGATCTCCTTCTCTTTCCGCCGCACCTTCTCCTCTTGCCGTGCCACGTTTGCAGTGAATTCATAGGTTTCCTGGAGCTGCTGGAGCTGCTCAGCACCGTGGCAGTGGAGAGTCAGCTTCTCCTTCTTCTCCTCCAGCTCTTTCTCCACTTGGTACAGTGTGTTGTCCAGACTGGAAGGGTTGTCGCAGTTACCGCTCCAACCACAGTTTTCCCTGTTACGCTCCAGGAGCTCAGCAGCTTTCTGCTTTTCCTCAGCCAGTGCAGGCAGGCGGCTGTCAGCCAGGCTGGCTAACTGGCGCTCCTTGAAGAGCAGCCCCTGCTCTACTTGACTTACGCACGGTTCCTCCTGCGAAAGAGAAGTAGCATCCAGCACCCACGTCTCCTGGGTTTCCTTTGTGTGGTACTGGCACTCCTGGTGTGTATTGGCCTTCAGAACCAGTGCAGTGTGGTCTGAAGCCACCTCTTTCTCCAGAGCCTCTCTCTGCTGAAACAGGGCCTTCTCCAGCTGGCCCAGTTCCTTTACCTGGGTGGCTTTAAAGTCTCTGTAGCGGGCCTGGGCTGCATGGGCCTCGTGGCAAGCCTCACTGCTGTCATGCCGCTGCACCGCCTCCTTGGCGAGCAGCAGAGCCTGGCGGATCTCGGCCAGGGCACGGCTCTCCTCTTCAAGCCTGCGTGCGTCCTCCCGGGTCAGCAAGGCGGCGGCAACCTCGTGCTGCTCACGCAGCTGCTCTTCAAGGCGCCCCACCATGCTCAGCTGCTGCTGCTCCTCCTCCTCCAGTCGCAGGCGCTCCGTCTCCAGTCTCACCACCTGCTCCGCCTGCTCCCTCTTGAGGCGCTCCAGCTCATTAAATATCTCAGTCTGCTCATCGTATTCCGTGGCCTCCTGCTGCTTCCGCACCTCCTCGTCTCGCTCCTGCTGCATCCTATGCTGCCTGCGCTGTAGCTCTAGCTCCTGGGTTTCACGCTCCTTCTCAAAGCGCTCCTTCTCGGTAAGGAGGTCACGCAGGCGGCTCTCGATGTCCTGGCTGCGTCGCCGCAGGCTCTCCTCCTGGCGACCTATGCGGAGCTGCACCTGCTGTGACTCCTTGCGCTGTGACTCCACCTCCTGCTGAAGGCGTTCCAGCTCCGCCTTCTCACATTTCTGCCTCTCCTCCATCTCCTTGATCAGCCTCCTGTAAAAACACATTATGATATAAAAACTGGGATACTGGCTTTCTTCTTCTGAAAGTTAATAGTTAATATTGAACACAACCAGTGACAATATGTTTTGAAAGGGAACGGTGATAACTAAATATATCCAACTCTGAAATTATAATCGTAATGGGTTTCGACTAAAGGTACATTTACACAGGATAAACAATACATTACATATACAAAGTTTTTATCCCTCACCTTTTGTGCTCAAGCTTCTCCAACTCTTCCCTTTGGTGTCTTTCAAACTCCAATCTGTGAAGAGAAAGAAAAACGTTAATGTATATTATATTTTTTACATTAACACCCCCCAAGCACCAAGCATAAAGAACACAGAGAAACAAACACACTTCCACAACACAGCAATAATTACATGACACAAAGAAAGTGTTTGTGGACAAATGAAATTACTTGCTTAATAGCGATCAACGAACAACGTTATCAGTCAAAACAGTGGTAAACTGGATGGCATGCAAAATATTATGTCAAGCAAAATATTACATCAAACTCAGATGAAACAAGAAGTAGGGTTTATGTTGAACCAAGGAAAGCTTTACTGGTCAGCACATGGCTCTCTTACACAGGTAGGCTGTTAGACATGTAGTTAAGACTGAGCACACTGTTAGGACTACCTTAGAAAGATGGGCCACTTTTCAGTGAAGAGACTGCCAAGGGGATGAGTTAAAAGAACAGTTAATTCAAATACCACTGAATCTGAAAATGACCAGATATCACGCATACCAACAGTATCAACATACGAGGTCCATTAGAGATTCAAATTGTGTCTGTGCTTGGATCATGAACATTCACACAGGTAACAGACACATGCCATCTTTTTTCTATTTCATCAGTTCAAGACCACGTGTCTCTTCTGCACCAGAGTAAGTTGTTATGTATGTGGAGCCAGTGGAACTGAAATGTTCCTGGGCACAAGTCTTCTCCTCAGTGGAGTGCCATTATCAACCCCATTAAACAGCAAAGGCAATTGTTCCTTTCTATCAGATATTTACTAAGGTAGCTTAGTCAGTATTTACATGGGGCATTTCTTCTCAGGAAAGCTGCGTAGTTATAGACATGCATTCACACCAGGTCGCAGTGCGGTACTTTGATGCTCTGATGGAATGCCCCCTGAACTGCTCCATTTGTCAGAGATGGAAGGTAACGTGACGTCCGCATCTCTATCAGTTGTCTATTTGAGTTTTCCTTCACAAGGTTCAGTTTGACAAACGCGATTACCAATGTTCCAAAACATTTGAATTGGAAAGTCTTACTGATGAGATTGAGTTGGGTTGAGCACATAAAATGTTATTTTACAGTGTGCCAAATTTTTGTGTTGTTTTAAAGAACCGAGCTGAACATGTCTTTAATTACAATTTGTCTTTAACCTGCCAGATTGAAATGATAAATGGAGAACTGTAAGTTGCAAAAGGAATAACAGAAATAAAAAGTAATGCCAGGGAAACTCGGGGGATAGACTGAGAACAGGGATTGGAACTAATATGTCATTTGAGGGTCTAAGGTAGGGATGGGCATTTTAGGCCATATCACTATTCAAATATTCTATCAAAAATATTTTTTTCCGCTATAATAATTGTATTCCGTTTTTAGCGCTTTTCTCATGACTCAAAGTGCTTTTCACAAATTGGTTGCCAATTAAGTACACTAACAAACAATGAACAGCTATCAAACACAGCACTCAGTCTGAGTGATACCACGGCAGCCAGACTTGCTCACACACACAGGAGGACACAGACCGACTACAGATGAATTGGCAGTGACTAGGTCAGGGCGCACTAGTAATGTAGCCTGAAGGGCTTCCGTGATCTAGCCTTCGCTAAAGAAATATATTCCTTTTCCAGTTTCTGAAAATTTCCTACTCTGACACATTTGGACAGATTTTCTTTGATCTCTAAGCGGAGCGTCGGCGCTATAAAGCGCATGTGTTTGTATTGGTGATCCAGCACACTAGCATAGAGCGCTCTCGTGCCACCAGTTGGCGCGCTGCTTGCAAGTTTAAACTACTTGATGTGGAAAGCAGAGAAAATGTGTCTGATACGTTGCATAAGTGCATTTTCTTTCTACTTTTTACATATATCAATGGCATTGGTGTACACGTTATAAACAGTATGTAATCAGAATAGCTAATGAATAATATTTAAATTAACTTTAGGCTAAAATATAAATAAATAACTGCAGCTATACTCGAATACCCACATAACTTTGAATAATCGAATATTCGAGTAACCGTGCCCATCCCTAGTCTAAGGCATACAGTATACTGTAGTGACAATGTGCTTTGGAAGAGAACACACACAAACACACACTACTCTTTGTCTCATATGCTCACACTTACATTAACTCCCAAACATTAGGTATATACTTATAACATTGCCCACTTACCCTGGGTTGTACAGCATCACTGTTGAGAGGTTCTCGCATGACTGGGACAGATCAGTCATGGACAAACTGAATGTGGAAAGCAGGCCACTCTAGATATCAAACAAAATGAAAGTTCTACTGGTACATTACACTGTCTGACAGAAAAAACGGCTGTTCTACAAGCTGCTTGGCTACACAGGCAATATGCTACTAAACTGAGAAGCTTCTGCAAGATCTTTTAAGAGAATGACGCATATAGAGAAGGAGGGAAAAATAAAGTGATTTCACACGAATGCCTTACTTTGCGCTTTTCCCTCAGCTTGGCAGCCTCTTTGGGGTGGTTGAATCGGAACATGTTAGTTCGGCCTAAGAGAATGACAGCACCTGACCAAAAGTAAAATTTGTAGTACATAAATTATTGTATTAATAGTATTAAATGGCTGTTAATGACATGCAGTGATTTAAACTCATAAGTTAAACAATAAAAAAAGTACAAAAAAGCAAACCTTGCAAAAACATTTTGAGGGGGGGGAATATGGGTGTAACATGGATATATCTTTAGCACTGTGTGTCATTACGAATTTAGCAGCATCCTAAACATTGTACCTTGATTGAGCTGGGATGGTTCCATGACCTGCAACCCATTGACCGAACACTGGGCCCCATTTAGCGGGAAGAGAGTAACTGTACCGTTCCGGCTCTCAAACAAGCAATGCTCACTCTCCAGGTCCAGCCCATGAAGTACTAGAAGGTAAATTTGAACAAAACAAGATACAAAGAACCGCTGTAGATCTTTGGATGTTTTTCTTAGCAACAGCATACTTTACTCTGTATAGCTGTTTCCTGTAGCTTTAGAATTTGAAAACAGTTTGGCAAAATATCACTAAAAGGGGGGTTCACTCACTTATGTCTTGTTCGTTAGGAGCATCTTCCCGCCCGACATACGTTCTCCCCTCCTGGGATGACCGAATGACAGAACAGTTCAAATACAGGCAGCTACTGTACAACTACATATTGAACAAACATCAAATAATCAACTTTACTTTGAGGAAAAATGGATTGCATTGTGTCTGAGAGCGGAGTTTGAATTGGCTTTATCTTATAGACTCAAAAACGTAATTATACATCAACTACATTCTGCATGGTTCAGATGAGTGGGATTTTACTGTGGACTAATAGCTAATATGGGCTTTTTAGGAATCACTGACCTTTAGATGGTAAAGTATTATTCCAGTGCTGAGGAGGTCATCGTCAATACCGATAAGGTGAGGCAAATCAGAGTCTAAGACTACGCCAATACCCTCTTTCCTAAGGGCAAGGGTCTCTTCCTACAGGCAGAGAGTGAGGAGGATGTTTTTACATTAAAATAATTTCACTATCTCAAACTAACTGTTTGTTCAAGAAGATGTACATTCACTATGGAGCATGTAGACAATTTAAAGACCTTATTAAGCATGAACAGTAAAGGGAGCCCTTTTGACCAATTGTATGTCAGGTTGACTATTGGGTCCACTCACCTTGAGGATGTTCTGAGTTTCATTCCATTTGTTTGTCCACTCCTTGGTTAGCTCCAGGACCTATAACAAAACAGGAAAACTAACTAAAAACTGTGTGATAACAGTAGTCAGAAGAAAAACCAAGGTGGGCCTCAATGGGAGGGCATATTTTTAAACAAACTAGATCTTAGAAAACTTGAAACTGAATAGAAAGCAATAGCCTTACTCTGGCTTCATTCTGGTGGAGCTTTTCTTCCATGCTCAAAGCAGTAGGGGAATCAAGAAGAGCAATCTGACACACAAACAAAATGGCTTTTAGAGAATAACTCAATTTACTATAAACATAACCCACAAAGACTTTCATATCCAATAGGGGTGTAAGAAAATATCGATTCACATGAATAATATTGTGTTTAGTGATACTGTATCGATTCTGAAAAATACAGAATCGATTTAAAAAACATTTTTTCTGATATAGGGAAATGTTATTTCTTTGCTCAGATTGAACAAAAAGTAGTGCTATGATGATGGATGTTACAGGGACTTTGAATACAAATGGAGATCTTTTCGTTTTACAAGTTTTTCCAAAGATTAGATAAAACAAACACACACAGTATCGCAATATATCAAATCTCAGCCACTGTATCATATTGATAGACTATTGCCAAAACACAGCCCTAATATCCAATGTATTAAATACAACAGAAATTCTTGATTATTATTTTCCATCATCTTAGGCTTATGTGATAAGGAGGTAAAATATCTAAAATAATATGGGCAATTTGAAACATATTCATAGTTCCATAGACCAAAACTAGATGTAACCAGAACCAGAGTGAAAGGGGTGTTGCATCTATCAGTGGGACATGTGAGGTAATTGTTACCTGATTTCCTTGGACCAGTAGAGCCTTCAGCCGGGCAATCTCCGCTCGCAGCTCTCTAATAAGCCTTACGTTGGAGTCCTCGTTGATCGTAGGCTTGTTGACGATATTCTTGGCACGATTGGCATAGCGAAGGGTACTTAGAGTCTCTCCATAGTTGACGTCAGCCGGCGAAACAGCTGTCAGTACAAATGTCATCATAAGATATATTAAAGGGGAATTTCACCCAAAAACAACAAATTCATTATTCTCCTCATATTATAAACTGGACAAGTGTGAGAAGTTTCATAATGGTATTCTATATTCCGAACACTGATAAAGTGCATTCTCGGAAAGCACACCCAATGAAGTTGGTGGATGTATTGTTTGGATTTTCAATCCAAAAAATGTATGTACCTTTCCAGTTTTGCATTCCGTGAAGAATCTGTACAATCACGATTGCTGTATAAACTTACATGGGCACAGTATTGTTTGTCCTCTTCTTAAAGAGCCATTTGGCATGTTTCAACAATGTGTCTATTGTTTTCTACATTAGAAAATAGAATAATAACAGTTGGAGGAGCGTGTCTGAGAGACTACAACAAGCAAGGGAGCCGTCCTTCATGTTCCAAAAACGTAGCTAGCTAGCTAACTGTTTGTTTACAACCTGACACCAAAGCATGGTCAACCAATCGTTAGACACGCCCAATTTCCTAGAGGGTGGTGATATAGTTCTCTAGGATTTCTGGGTGTTGTGCTCCACTGTGAATGGCCAAACTACAGTAGATTTGAACGGCAAGCTTGAAAAATGAAAACAACGTTCTTAAAATCCTCTAGCTTGAGATTATTTTGTTATTTAAGAAAGAGATGTACTGTAATTAACATTTGAAGCAAAATATTAGGGTGAAATTCCCCTTTAAGTTATTTTGCTGCAAATACACAACTTCGGACTAGTTTGTGTGAATCTACAGTGCCAATTGTGCTTTGTCAAAGAAATTAAGATTTCACCTCATCACTGGAGGGGGGCTGAGACCAAAATAAGGAACACTTAGGGCATGTGTACAACTCACTTGCAATCATGATTGTCTTAGAGTTGCCTCCTAGGCTGTCCTTTAGAAGCCATGTTAGCACAGAGTCTCTGTAAGGCACAAACACTGACTTCTTCTTTATGTTCGTGTTCACTCCATCTTGTGAAAGGTCAGCTAAATCGGAGCAAGGAAAAAGAGACGATACAATAGTAAAAAACAACCCACACAAAAAGGCTACCAATGTTATGGTAGCTGTTATGTGATATAATATTGCTGTATAAAACACATTCTACAGGTAGGGCTCCAGACTGCCACCATTTGGTGGCAAATTCCACCAAAAACCTGTCCACTGCCTCAAAATAAAATTATTGGTGGCAGTGCTGCCACTTGATTTTTGATTATTAAAATTGGCAGTTGGCCAATTTTCTTTGATTATTTCGTCTCTTGAACACTGGCAGCCTTTCTTTCTCTGTCTCGCGAGCGGTATAGTATTGAATTATTACCATTTAAAAACAAAATGTATGTTTATTTCATATGAAAATGCCAAAAAAAAGCTGCCACCAGTTCTTGTGCTACTGCCACTGACTGAAAAACATAGTAGTAACATGTCTGCAGCCCTGTCCAGGGCACTTATATTTACATTGACAATTTAAAATAACCATCTGAAAAGATCAAAAACTCTTCTAAGACTGCAAAAGTCGGTTAAAAATGGGGGTTAGCTATAGCTGTTGCTACCTAGAGCAGAGATGACATTGCCAAGCGTGACCAGACTCTTGTTGATGTTGCCTCCTTCCTTCAGCCTGACTCCGGTAGCCCCTGTAGCATCTGCCCGTTCACTGCCAGCCAGGTCTACCAGGTGGATCTTACTGATTGTCTCACAGGGCATCTCTGCATCAAACTTTGCCTACAGAACAGAGATAAAACCATGCACAAGGACATTCACACTAGGCAAAGCTTGTGTATGGTTTAAAGACAATCTGCCATTGCAAGTTTAAGGGAATGTTTGGTGAGCTCTTACTTGGGTGAAGTTGACGGTGAAGATGGCGTGCGAGCGGCTGCTAGTGTCGTTCATATCCGTACTGGCCGTGGTGCGGTTGATGTTGCCCGCCTCCATAAGCTCCTCCACATCACTGTAGTTCTGCACCAGATGCTTGGAAAGGTCTGCGAGACACATTGACAAATGTAACTAATAATATAACTGCAAGCAGTTAAGACAAAAAAGAGAAAGAAAAAGAGACAGATATTTGGTTGGAATGGTCATGGAACTCTCAGCTAATGGAGGTTGCACACCCACCAACCTACACAACCATGAGTATCTTAAAGATGATGTGCAAAATTCAAAACATAATCTGTTACCAAACTATATGCCCCACCAGCACTTGCGTAAAAATCGGACAGTGCTATTTTTTTTTTTACTTGTGCAAAGCAGCAAGCCAGTCAGAGCAAAGCGGCAGTAGGAACATTTGAGAAAGTTGTATTCCTATATTATTTGTATTCCTATATTTGTTAATGGTTTCTGTAAGGACTAGAAGTTATGACATTGGGGAAATGGTTGTAGTCATGTTTCTTAAAGTACAAAGATGAATAAATGTCTGCTGCGTGCCCTGCAGTAACAAATGTTGATATGCACTGGGTTCATTTTAGATAGCAAAATTAGACTGTTCATGTTCTGTCTTAATAGGTTTCTTGTCATTTTGTTTTAAATGTTTGTTTAAAACAGTGAATTTTGATGGGAACTCAGAAGTTACCGCCACACACCAAAAGTAATCTAAAGATGTCTGAAGCTAGTGTGCAAAGCTCAAAATAATATCGCCCCCTGTGGTCTCTAAAATTAGCTAGAAAAATATCATTTTAAAGTTTGAACATGCATAATTTTTTTATATAATTTTGGAACGTGGATTGTTTAATGAACCAGTGAGATATGACAAAGTGAATGTACAGTAGTGTTTACAGTAATACTTTTTGATGTGTTTTGGTCTCATTTTTGAAGATCGCAACAAGATGTTTTGGACGGTTCATGTCGAGAGCCTGATGATCATATCCTTTAATTTTGGTATGATTTGGATGTATGGTTTTGGACTTGGACACTTTGGGTAGACCACCAGTTTTTGAGAAAAAAAACTGAGTAATGGACTTCATAATTTGTCATGGTTGTCAGTGTATGAAAGTTTAAAATCACTGAAACAGACAAGTCCTGAAAGTTTCCGATCTGTAGCCCTAATGACATTTGTTTTATGATTTTTTGAATACTTTGAACTGCTGCTATAGCACCACCAACAGGTATAATGAGGCGGCATGGCATGGGTGTAGTTTTGAGTGGACCTGGACATGTGTGCAAATTTTGGTGCATTTTTAACCATGGGAAGTACAGAATTGAGGGCAATAATAGAAATAATAATAATACTTATAACAATAATACTAATAATTACAATAGGTGGCACCAGCCAGCCACCTAATAATAATAAAAATAGCAACAACAATTACAATAGGTGCCCGGCTGCAGCAGACGGCCACCTAATAACTAATTAGTGATGTGTTGATTATGAAAAAGCAGTTGCCACAGTTTTAGCCATGGTATTGATTAGCAACTGAAGTTTCAGCTGCACCAAACCTTCTAGAGCAGTCAACATAAATATATAGCAGGGGTTGAATTGCTGCTGGCTACCACATCTAACCTCAATCTGCCCAGAAAACCTGCATCACTCATCAACACGAAGATGTACCCAAATACTTAAATCATGTCAAATTAAGGGTTTCTGTGCTGCATTTAACTTTAAACATCTTCCATCTGATGCACCTTAGAATCTCTTAATTGGAGAAGTCGTACCTTCTACATATGGTCCGTCTTTGGGGTGTTCCCTCACCCTTAGGTTATAGGTTTGGGTGGACTTTCGTCGCAGCAGATCTCTGACTCGTTCGTTATAAATCTCTAGGTAGCTATTAAAATAGCATTTGAAAGGTGACACGTGTTACTTATTATTATTTTAAATGTACAATGTCCGGCTTTAGTTCAATACATAATGTGTTACTGACATGTTATTTCAAGCTGAGTGTTGCACTGCTTCTTACCTGACCTCTGTGCGGAAAGAGGCCTCATCCCATCGTGTCATACCTGCAATCCGGCTGAACAAACCCTCACAGATACGTGGGATAAGGCCAGCATCCCCCTGGCAACAAAGAAACATCATAGTGGAACACAAATATTTATCAGGTTTTGTATTTTAAAATATTCACGTGGCTTGAACTACACTTGTTCATTGGAAATTTTATTAATTGTATTGTGTTGTTTTTTATTTTTGTCTGTTTGCAATCACTTGGTTTTATTCTGTGCTGCTGCCAATCTTGGCGAGGACTGTCTTGCGAAATATATTCTTAATCTCAATGGGATCTTGCTTAAATAAAGGTTATAATTGTTAGCCAATGGCCTATGAAGAGATACTATCAGTTTTCCTCTTCACAGACAAAGATATTAAGAGTATCCTAGTTAATCATTTGAATATTGATCAATGGTTTTTAGTGTTGATTTCACCATTTTCTTATTTTTTCCAAAATCTATTATGTTTCAACAGGTATGTATTGTGCCTTTCTTTTCTTTTCTTTTTTTTTTTTTACTTCATTTGAAGAAAATTAGTCACCTAACAAAACATTGGCACACAGCCTTCAGTGATAACGTAAAATCACAACTGATTATTAACTCAAGATAAGATTAAAACCAAGTGAAATTTCTTGATTTAGACGCTACTGTTTTCAGAAATAATACTTCACAGAACATCTAGACTGCTCATGAACTTTGGCCGCTGCGTTTTCCTTCTCAATCCTTAAAACGTAAACTAGAACCTCTGGAGCCTATGGCACTGCTGTCTGTTCCCCTGTCTGTGACTGATACCAGGTTCCCTATTGTTGGACTTGGGATCTATAAATTCATGTTTGTCTCACTGGATTTCCCATCATGGTGTAGGACTTGCCAGAGCCGGTCTGGCCATAGGCAAAGATACAGGCATTATAACCCTCGAAAGCTGCATTGAGCACATCCGAGCCGAGATCTTTGAAAACCTGATTATAGAAACGCAAGAGAAAACACATCAGCTGACAACATTATTATAATTTACCAATACAATATATTTTATTAAGATGGTATGAAAAATTATAAAAATAAGAATAAACATCTGCTGATATTGTACATCTAACTTCGAAATCTTGAATTTCTGTGGGGTTACTACAGAGGTCTACATCCTGATCCATAAAATATTTGTCTGCAGTTACCTTTAAAACAAGGCTAAAACTAAGGCGATTCGGGAAAACAATGTCATATAACAGGTCTGCCGCACATACATTTTTTTCTAATTTTACCTTTTCTTGACAGACAAAGTTGGTGCTTTTACTGTCAGCTGAGTCATAAGAGAAATCATATGTGAAGGTCTTTGTTCTCTCCCTCATAGCATCTCTAGTAATGCCATCTGGTATCTAAGGAAATGCATTATGTAACACAGAACACAGAACACTATGTGAGCTTTAATAGTAAACAGACTGCCGAAAAGCAATTGTGTTTATAGGTTACCTTTAGGTTCGTAATTGTGGTCTTGTTGGCCTCCATTTCTATAATGCATTTTGCAGTCAAGTCCTTCTCTCTAGTAATAAAACATAACTTTGATTTAAAAACATTTTAGCAATCATTAAAGAAATACTGAAGTCAGAAGTATGCATGGCAAGCATGGCTCCAAAGCTGTGTATTTACATGCGGTATCTTCTGTATTTCCCACGTGTAGAAATTAAAATGTAAAAGCAAGACATGAAACAGATACGAGGTTGGACCTACTGTTGTGAGGTGGAACCATAATTGTACCTTGTGTCAGGTAGGCAGCCTTGCAACAGTAGGTCAGACTGCTCACTCATCTGTTCATTTTTGACGGAGCCATGCTATTATTATTTTTTTATTTATATACAGTGCATCCAGAAAGTATTCATACCCCTCCACTTTTTCCACATTTTATTATGTTTCAGCCTAATTCCAAAATGGATTAAATAAAAAAAAAATCCTCAACATTCTACACACAATGTCGCATAATGACAAAGTGAAAAAAGTTTTAGAATTTTTTGCAAATGTATTAAAAATAAAAAAATAAAATATCACATGTTCATAAGTACGAGCACAGTGGTCTCCATCATTCGCAAATGGAAGACGTTTCTCCACCAAGACTGTTCAATCGGGAAGTCTGGGCTCTGGCTGGGCCACTCAGGGACCGTCCCAAAGCCACTCCTTTGTCACTGAGTCGTTCGTCCTGTTGAATGTCAACCTTCGCCCCAGTCTGGGAAAGGGCAGGTTTTCCAGGACCCCCAGGGATGGACTTTAGTGCCTGGTTTCCTCCAGACATACGCTTGGCATTCAGGCCAAAGAGTTCAATCTTGGGACCAGAGAATTTTGCATGGTCTGAGACATACTTTTACTGAAACTCTACCATAAACCATAGTCCAGAGACTTCCTCTCCCATCTCCACAGAGGAACACTGGAGCTCTGTCAGAGTGACCATCGGGTGGGTTCTTGGGGGAAGAGAATGATGGAGACCACTGTGCTCGTACTTATGAACATGTGATATTTTATTTTTTTAATACATTTGCAAAAAATTTTAAAAAGCTTTTTTCACTTGGTCATTCTGCGGTATTATATGTAGAATGGGCCGACTGAGACTAGGTCTCTTATTCAGCAGTGCCCTGTCTAAGGCCAAATATATCTAAATTACAACAATTTAACAAACATGAAGTAAAATAAATTAAAAAACAATAAAAATACCCACCAGGGATTTTCAAAACCTGCTGAACCTTGTTCCATTTATCTGAGGATTTATCCATTTATATATACATGCACATATACACATACTATATACAGTACATGGGGCTGCTGTAGGTGGTCACACCAAATGTTGATTTGATACAGATTTACATACAAAATACTTTTGCACAGTACCATGAGAGAGAGTCGAGAGAGAGAGAACTGACAAAAGCCTACCTTGTAAACAAGAGAAGACCATCCTACTTTCTTATACAGCGTACAATGAGTTCTAAAAATACCCCCAGTTACACTGTGGTAAACTGCATCAAGGGACTTTAAAATAGTTGGGGCTGCATGCACATACAAAATATCACCATAGTCCATAACTGACAAAAGGGTTGCTTTTAGTAACGATACATCGCGAGACAGTTGAAAAGTATTTGCCCCCTTACAGATACTTATTGTTTTTGCACATTTGTCACACTTAAATGTTACAGATTATCAAACAAATTTTAATATCAGCAAAGATAACCTGAGTCAATACAAAAAGCTGTTTTTAAATGAGGATTTCATTTAAGGGAAAAAAGCTATCCAAACCAACCTGGCCCTATGTGAAAAAGTAATTGCCACCCTTGTTAAATCATGAATTAACTGTGATTAACCATATTTTTCAGAAAGCTGAGCTCAATTTCACTGGCCACACCCAGGCCTGATTACGGCCAGAACTGTAGAATCAAGAAATCACTTAAATAGAACCTGTCTGACAACATGAAGTAGGCTAAAAGATCTCAAAAAGCAACACATCATGCCCCGATCTGAAGAAATTCAAGAACAGATGAGAAACAAAGTCATTGACATCTATCAGTCTGGAAAGGGTTACAAAGCCATTTCTAAGGCTTTGGGACTCCAGCGAACCACAGTGAGAGCCATTATCCACAAATAGAGGAAACATGGAACAGTGGTGAACCTTCCCAGCAGTGGCCGGCCTACCAAAATTACTCCAAGAGCGCATCGACGACTCATCCGGGAGGTCACAAAAGAACCCAGAACAACAGCTAAAGCACTTGCCTCACTTGCCTCAGTTAAGGTCAGTGTTCATGATTCAACAATAAGAAAGAGACTGGGCAAACATGGTATCCATGGGAGAGTTCCAAGGCGAAAACCACTGCTGACCAAAAAGAACTCAAAGGCCCGTCTCACATTTGCCAAAAAACATCTTGATGATCCCCAAGACTTGGGAAAATATTCTGTGGACTGACGAGTCAAAAGTGGAACTTTTTAGAAGGTGTGCGTCCCGTTACATCTGGCGTAAAACTAACACAGCATTTCAGGAAAAGAACATCATACCGACAGTCAAACATGGTGGTGGTAGTGTGATGGTCTGGGGCTGCTTTGCTGCTTCAGAACCTGGGTGACATGCCGAAATTGATGGAACCATGAATTCTGCTCTCAACCAGAAAATCCTGAAGGAGAATGTCCGGCCATCAGTTCGTGACCTTAAGCTCAAGCGCACTTGGGTTATGCAGCAGGACAATGATCCGAAGCACACCAGCAAGTCCACCTCTGAATGGCAAAAAAAAAAAAAAAAATGAAGGTTTTGGAGTGGCCTAGTCAAAGTCCGGACTTAAATCCGATTGAGATGCTTGTGGCATGACCTTAAACAGGCTGTTCATGCTCGAAAACCCTCCATTGTGGCTGAATTAAAACAATTCTGCAAAGAAGAGTGGACCAAAATTCCTCCACAGTGATGTGAAAGACTCATTGCCAGTTATCACAAACGCTTGATTGCAGTTGTTGCCGCCAAGGGTGGCACAACCAGTTATTAGGTTTAAGGGGCAATTACTTTTTCACATAGGGCCAGGTTGGTTTGGATAGCTTTTTTCCCTTAATAAATGAAATCATCATTTAAAAACTGCATTTTGTATTCCCTCAGGTTGTCTTTGTCTGATATTAATAGTTGTTTGATGATCTGAAAAATTTAAGTGTGACAAAAAAGCAAAAACAGAAGAAATCTGTAAGGGGGCAAATACTTTGTCACAGCA
This sequence comes from Galaxias olidus, assembly GCA_026901105.3. Classification (NCBI taxonomy): domain Eukaryota; kingdom Metazoa; phylum Chordata; class Actinopteri; order Galaxiiformes; family Galaxiidae; genus Galaxias; species Galaxias olidus. The sequence continues at coordinate 59,899 of JAPMUY010000886.1, forward strand.
CTGTATGTCACGATTCAAATGGTAACATCAAACATGAATTGAGATGTAGATCCCTAAAGCTGAACGTTGGCTTGTTCGCTAGCGGAGGCTAATGCTTACGGTTTTATACTTTGTGTTGTGATATCTCTGTCATAGTTATGGTCAAGATGACCATACCTATGACAGACTAATCTGTAAAATGCTGTTTCATAAACAGGAAGTTTTTTCTGCGGTCTCTACGGCAGCTGTCCCATTCACAGGCGACTCCGTTGCCTCCATAATTGTCCGGGAAACGAGTGCCAACCTCACGTGATTTAAAAAAAGCTGGTAAATGTGGCCCGGGAAAGGGAAGTTTGGGATGCCCTGCTGGAACTGCTACCTCCGCGACCCGACCCCGGACAAAGCGGATGAAGATGATGATGATGATAACGTTACTTCAATAAACGTGGCCAACAACATTTGTATAAGCTATGTATTAAAAATATTCTTGATTTCATTTTCAGAATAGTTAGTTATTCTAACGTTACTTCAATAAACGTAGCCAACGTTGTTGTATAAGCTATGCCTATTAAAATATTCCTGATTGCATTTTCCTAAGTTATTCTAGAGTTAATATCGACTTACTTACGTTACTTTCAACAAGGTTCAGGAGGGGCTCAAGGACCGGTCCTGCTCTATGCCCCAAGTTCAAGTTTTTTATTGAAATAAATGCCTTCTAGTTTAAAAAAAAAGTAACATTAGTGATGGCTACTACATTATTTAAATATTCTAACTGGCTGCGTGATCAAATGTTTGGGAAGTGAGCGACGAACCGCATTCTGGTAAGGTTACAAGGGAGTACACACCAGGCTCTACTGGATTCTAGGTGTATGCAGTCCATGATCCACCAAGTCGTTCACGGCAGGCAGGGACATGCGGACATGTGTTGTGTTCTGTGCTGATGCGAGGGTTCCAAATTGGGCCGGGGGGGGGGGGGTCAAAAGATAAGCTGTCTCTCGCCGTTGACTACCATACATATTTTTTCTGAAATAAGGTCACATGGAGGTAAACCGGAAAGGGAGAACTTAGGCTCTCTATATGGCCCGGAGGCCGGAGTTCTCCACCCCTGTACAATATTCATGTGCTATGACAGAACACCTGACACAGGTTAAATTCTGCAGTGCTTTGGAAGAGGTGAGGGACTCGGTGTTCCACGGAGTTTGACACATTCATCATGCTAATTAACACGCTTCAGTTTAAGGTGACTGAATAGGTAGTAGTTGTTGCCACGTTTTGTTGCAACTTCTATTGGACAAACTTTACACACAACAGTGTTTTGTTCAGTGCCTGTCGGCTTGAAAACAGAACTATTTCCATACAACATGTTTTAGAGAATTAATTCTACTGAGTTTGCACTAGAATCTTGCTCCACCATGACTCCTCTGTACAAAATCATAGCGGAAACACTGGCTTTTGCCCAGGGGTAGTCCCTAGGGAGCAACTTAGGGTTACTTCACCGATTTTCTTAAAACAATAAATGTTGTTGTTTAGGCTAAATTACGTAGGCCTAAGTATTTTTGAACAATTCGGGTTATAGGAGAAATGTAAGTGAAATTCATGTATTTTTCCGACCACCGGCATTTAAATGGTTAATTCATTGTACACCACAAAGCCCATTGATCACTGCACAAATCCAACATAGAACAACCACCAAACGCTCTCCCCTTGACTGAAAACGGCGTTAGCTCAAAAAATTTCAAGAAGGACCCCCGAACTCGTTTCACATTCTGCCGTTTGATTGCGAAATGCTACATCACGACACAATATTTAAAATACAACATTGATATCTGATGACAAACATATAAAAGAAACATGGGTGAATTACCGCTCAATTGCCTTGCTCAAGGACACACTATTAGTAGTGTTCTCAGGTGGGCTTGAACGCTTGACTTTCAGCTCACCAGGTGGCAGTTCTACCCACTAGGCCATCACTATCCCAATCATACTAAGTTAAATCAGCGACCAATTTCAAAGCAAGAAAGAAATACCTTGTTTTCACAATGGCTGTATTACTGTGGGTCTGCTTTAACTGTTAAAAGAGGCATGCCTCTTCCGCCATAAATTGGTTTGAGCAGAAATTTGCCATGGCTATTGCTAAACTAATTACGGGTCGGATAGTTTTGAGATGTTGCACAAAAGGTAAATGACTTTTCCTACAAAGCCATGCTAATGTCTATATCGTTAATCTATGGGAATGTACCAAACAAAGCGATTACAATAAAACCATAGTATGAGTTTTAATTGGAAAGCTACTAGTAAACTGCTATAGCCGATTTAGGCCTAAAAGTCTGTCATTCTTACCGCATGTTCATAGGCCTGACCCGTACAGCGACACGTACCGATGCCATTGCACATCACCGTATTCTCCTCCTGTGTCTTGTTCAATTAAAGCTATTCCTGTGGGGAGCAATTCAATCTTGTTATCGGCAGCAAACAAGGCGCAAAAACTTGCTCTACTGTTTCCTAACCAGTCTGACTCACGGGATAAAACGACATGACTGGTATAACGTTCAAGACCAGGGCATTGTTGCTATTTTGTTTGTTTCGTGTGCCCTGATCGCCGTTCCTACAGACCGAACGTGTACATTTTCAGCAAACTCTGGCAAAACAAAAAAATAATCGAACTAAAGAAAATCGAACCACCAACACGTCATTGCCAGCTGATAGGATTTGGAAAGCTCAATATGGTACGGACTCTCAGACAGGACAAAACAATGTGAAACATGCTGAGACGCTGGGGTGGTTTCAATAGGTTTGCATTGTACAGGTTATGCCCGCTTTTAGTTCAATTGTCCCACTAGCCACCTAAGACAGCACCATTAGACTACTCTGTCTTCATCAGAGAAAACAAAAAGCTTAAGGCAGTGGCGAATAGGCTTATTTTTTTCCCTTACTCATATGATATAGGCCCTATAATTTATCATATTGGCGATCCAACTGGGCGTCCCCCCATACCATATCCAGAAAAGCGCTATATCAACTCGAATCAATTATTATTATAATTTGCAGAACAAATTTCACGTAAAATCGAAATTACTAAATATATCAAAAATACGTATGTATACGTCTGGCTAAAAGACTAATGACCAGTGTGTGAAATGTGGATCCTTCCTTTCAAGGCCAAGAAAAATTATAGGGCGCACCGCAAACTGGTAATTTTGAGCAATCAGGGTTTGACCAACCGGATCCCTAGAAACCATCCATCCATCCATTAACTTTACCGCTTATCCTGTACAGGGTCACGGGGGGGGGGGGGGGGGGGGGGGGGGCCGGAGCCTATCCCAGCGGACACAGGGCGAAAGGCGGGGTACACCCTGGACAGGTCGCCAGTCTATCACAGGGCCGACATGTAGGGACAGACAACAACTCACACTCACATTCACACCTACGGGCAATTTAGAGTCACCAATTAACTTGCATGTTTTTGGACTGTGGGAGGAAACCGGAGTACCCGGAAGAAACCCACGCAAGCACGGGGAGAACATGCAAACTCCACACAGAAATGCCCTTGGGTCAGGTGAAACCATTGGTTTTTAAGCTGGCATACACAAAACAGTTTGCAATGTTCTACAAATAGCCTACTCCCGTACCTGGCACAGTTTTTGATGACGTATATTTGCGCAGTGCTTTGCCTCTGCACCAAGTGTCTGCACTGTTCTGCGTCCTATTTTGCGGTGAACCAAGAGCAAATTTCATATAATCTGAGGGACCAAAGAGGGAGTGCACGTAACTGAAATTCAGCAGGTGTGTAAATAAATCAATAAATCAACTTCGAAATAGCTCAAGCTCAGTTTTTATGGCAACATATGCGTGGTAACCAGTGTTTGTAAACTTGCAGTAATTTCACTACTATTGGCGGTGAATGGTAAAGTAGCGCATTATTCTTCACATTTGAGTGACTAAATTATAGTTACTTAAAATTAAAAAGGGGCCGTTACTAGTTACTGTTATTTTCCCTATTTTATCGATACAAATATATTTTTTTGCCTTGTCATGGTCACTCTACTGTTTATGCTCAGACGTGACTTTTCCCTGTTTATATTTCTGTAATTGCGTGCAGTTCGGGAGCTCACCGTTCTGTATATAGGCTAGACAAACGTAATTGCTCCAATGTAACCAACGACAGCACATTCACGCAGCGGTGTAGAAAATCGTGCAGTGTAGCGTTTTGAAACAGTTTGAATCGACACAAATATAACGTTTTCGTTGGTCTGAGTCTTTTAAGTCATTCAAGAGTAGAACTTATTTTCACAACATATAAGTGTTAATATCTATACAGCTCTTGCTAATTCACAGTTAGCTTCCAAATAGCGTAGGTTTTGTTCTTACTCGAAAAAATCCTTAACTTTAAGCAGTTCAATACAAAATATATGTTTTATTTAATATCAAACGATTGATGAATTAGTTTAAGCACATCTCCTTAAGCCACTGATATTCAATCTTTCCATATTTCTACCTCTATAACATCAGTTGTAATTTTAAATCTCACCACTGCGCGGTGGTAGACGCTGAACTTAGTAAGAATCTGCCTTTTTTAGATCAAAACGGCCAGTCAAAAATGGTGCGCCCCTAGCGTTTAAGCCAAATTTCCGGTCCCTTCCCATAATATTAAACGGTCAAACTTCGACTCATTTTCAAGACAACCCCTCTCGGGACCTGACCTTGAGCGACGGCTCCGATCGGTCATATATAAATGACCTAAAATGTGTTTCATATACATTACTTGTGTTGCTACTACCCCAAAATGCATCCGTCGCTTGACAGCTTTTCACAGGACATAGAAGGAGGTCTCATTGAGGAGTGAGCCAAATATCAGATCAATCGCTTCGTGGAAATAAGAGATCCGCCCCCTCAAAGTCTGTGATACATTTGATGCTTTGAAGTACTTCACTTGTGCCCGGACAGCGGTTAGAGCGATACCTTTCTCCACTAATTTCATTTGGTTTGTGAAGGGAAAACAATATAGAGAGACATAATCTCAGTGTATGTGTTCATTGGTTTTTCATAATTTTGTTATGACCTAACAGCATGTCCGGGAAAATAACTGTTGTTGATTATTTCAGTAGAAATTGAAATGATGCGTCTGTGCCTGTAGCAAGCATTACAACTAGCTTGCAAGCTAGTTTGTTTTAGTTTTGGTTAGAATTCAGTCGCGTTGATTGAAATCCATAAAGCGAGACATTTTTTATGTTCTATGTATGTTTATGTCAGTCGGTTTGGCTACGATTACATAGGCCTATTGCCTAACGCATTAAATTTAAACTTTAGCTGTCGATTGGTTGTGAATGTAAGTGATGCATTGGGAACGTTGTATCTGCCAAGCTAGTTGTTAAATTAATGTTGCGGGGTCATTTTAAGTATCAAGGTAATTCATTTGTTAAGGCTATATTAATGTACCTAGCGGATTTGAAAAAAGTTTCATTTAAAATACTTCTGCTAATAAAGAACTTAATGTGCATGATAAGCGATCCTATCAATTGTCATGAGAAAAGTTGGACCTTTCCTTTCATGTTCTGTTTGTTATGTCTACCGAAGCCTTGGTTTCTTTAAAGATTGCGAGTGGCATGCATGCCGTATTTGTGACTACAGATGTTATTTAAGCATGCATGAAAAATTAGTGCGTTCAGAAAACAAGATGTATTTATTGGTCAATTTATTGTTTTGTTTAAGTTTGCAGAGCAGACTGCAGAAATGAGCAGATCAGCTGTCCTACTTCCAAAAGTCGTGTGGAATTACATAGCTAAAAGATCCAGATCATCATCAGTATAAATTATAGAAGTTTGTTGGGCAGAGGGCTTTGACTTTTGCAAGATCGATTGGGCGAGAACTGTGGGGGGAGGCAGGGAAAACGATAGTAGCCTATTTCAACGAGAGAATATGCCGTGTATTGCCACTTTATAGGCTAAATAAGCAGATATGTACAATTAATACTGAGCAATGATCTTGCAATGGGACCTACATTTTACTGAGATGTTTTGAAATGTGTTTTCGACCCGGTGATTATCTGGCACTGATTATGCGTGTACAAATGCAAATGCAAGCAGTACTTTGGTTCGGAGCTGTAGAATTGTTGTTGACTAGGGCCGCGTCATAAAAAAGCTAAGTTGTTTGACACGTTCGCGGTTTTCAGCATACACGTATTTAATATTTTAGCCTTAATTTAGGTAAACGACCATGTAACTGTAAAGGCAGTTCGTTTTTCAAAGTATCTGTAGCAACATATACATTATTTTTCCCAGACAAAGAAGTAAACTAATGTCAAAGTTGGCCATAGGAGGTTTGAGCTTTCTGAAGACACCGCTTGGCTACACCAAAGTATCAACTCGGTAAAATTAAAAACCTTTTTTGGACACGAAAACTGTCACTTTTAGATCAATTGAAAATTGATGAATTTGTTTTTATTAATAAACGTTTAGTAAGTAACACAAATTTGGAGCATTCACTGTTTAATCACTTGATTTAAAAAAAAAACTGAAAACACGTTTGTCCTGTCTACTGTATAGCCCCCCTTCTTATGCCCCCTCAGTTTTTTCATTAGCGTGGGTAAGAAGGTTTCTGCCAACCACACATGCTATTTAGTGTTTGCTAATGTTTAAATCTGTAGTGTTACCTAAGTATGTTTTATAACAAAGTAAATACTTTTTAAGGGGTGCCTGCCGATATTCTAAATTCAGATGTTTGGTACTGGAGGAAAGTGTGGTAACTACTACGTTTGCTTAGATATCTGTCTTTAGTGGTTGTGGTTGTAGCCAGTATGAACTTTACATAGCTAACGTCACAGCAGTGGTACCAGCTTGAACAAAACTACTGTTTGCTCGGGTGATCTGGAGGGTGGCTTGGACACAAACAGTACGGGAAATATATTGTTACTTTACACTTACATATTGTTACTTTAAAATGCACAGTTTTTTTGCCATGCGTTGAATTCGGGGGTTTTGGGACTTGTAGTCATTAACCTCGTTTAAGTTTGTGGGCCAACACCTATTTGCTGTCCCATAGCACATATCTTGTGACTGCCTGACTCTTGCATGAGGTATACATACAGGTAGACAGCCTGAAACAGACCCGGGCTGTGTTAGAATAGCTTTTTGCAATGCAATCACCAGAAGTAAAATCACTCCAATCCTATCTTCACTGGCTCGCAGTCCTCCACAGAATCAAAATCCTGTTGCTGACTTTAAATGCTCCTATGGCAATGCCCCCTCTTACCTCAAAGATCTAATCACACTTCCCAGACCATCCCGCTGTCTCAGGTCTGGGGACAGCCTGCGCCTCTTTACCCCCAAAACCAAGCTCTACCCAATGGAAAAACAGGCATTCAGTTCTGTAGCCCCCTGTCTGTGGAATGCTCTCCCAAATCACCTGAAAAAAAACACGGTTCAGATCAGTCCTCTTAAGGTCTCAATATTTAACACTACATTTAACACTCTCCCACGAAACTGTGACGAACTGCTTTATGGCACAAGGAAGCACGTCACTAAATCAGGCGGAGATGCCCATACTTTGAGTACAGTAGTTGATTGTGGTAGCGATATGCAGTGACCATGAGCATTCTGCATACATGCATGTCTTCTTTGCGACGGTTAGGGAAAATAATTACACTAAGCAAACGGTACCAAAATCATCCCCTAATGCAGATAAACTGACACTAGTAACTTAAAGGGGCCCTATTATGCTAATTTTCAGGTTCATACATTTATTTAGGAGTTCTACTAGAATAGGTTGACGCATTTTAATGTTCAATAAACTATTTCTTTTTTCTAAACTGCCTGAATCTGCAGCACCTCTATTCACTCTCTGTCTGAAATGCTCCGTTTTAGCTCCTGTCTCGTTTTAGCCCCCCGTTTTAGCCCACAATATAACATTTGAAGTTCAATAAACATAAGACAGACAAAAGGTATTGAGGCAGGGAACATCAAGTATACATATACAGTACATATAAGTAGTATATATATATCAAGTATATATATACAGTATATATATATATATATATATATACACACACACACATACAGTGCATCCGGAAAGTATTCATACCCCTTCACTTTTTCCACATTTTATTATGTTGCAGCCTAATTCCAAAATGGATTAAATAAAATAAAAAATCTCAACATTCTACATATAATACGGCATAATGACCAAGTGAAAAAAGTTTTTTTTCAATTTTTTGCAAATGTATTAAAAATAAAATATCACATGTGCATAAGTATTCTCACCCTTTGCTGTGACACTCAAAATTGAGCTCAGGTGCATCCCGTTTCTACTGATCATCCTTGAGATGTTTCTACCACTTGATTGGAGTCCACCTGTGGTAAATTCAATTGATTGGACATGATTTGGAAAGGCACACACCTGTTTATATAAGGTCCCACAGTTGACAGTGCATGTCAGAGCACAAACCAAGTTACGAAGTCCAAGAAATTGTCTGTAGACCTCCGAGACAGGATTGTATCGAGGGACAGATCTGGGGAAGGGTACAAAAACATTTCTGCAGCATTGAAGGTCCCAACGAGCACAGTGGTCTTCATCATTCGCAAATGGAAGACGTTTGGAACCACCAGGACTCTTCCTAGAGCTGGCCGCCCGGCCAAACTGAGCAATCGGGGGAGAAGGGCCTTGGTAAGGGAGGTGACCAAGAACCCGATGGTCACTCTGACAGAGCTCCAGTGTTCCTCTGGAGATGGGAGAACCTTCCAGAAGGACAACCATCTCAGCAGCACTCCACCAATCAGGCCTTTATGGTAGAGTGGCCAGACGGAAGCCACTCCTCAGTAAAAGGCACATGACAGCCCGCATGGAGTTTGCCAAAAGGCACCTAAAGGACTCTCAGACCATGAGAAACAAAATTCTCTGGTCTGATGAAACCAAGATTGAACTCTTTGGCCTGAATGCCAAGCGTCATGTCTGGAGGAAACCAGGCACTGCTCATCACCTGGCCAATACCATCCCTACAGTGAAGCTTGGTGGTGGCAGCATCATGCTGTGGGGGTGTTTTTCAGCGGCAGGAACTGGGAGACTAGTCAGGATCAAGGGAAAGATGAATGCAGCAATGTACAGAGAGATCCTTGATGAAAACCTGCTCCAGAGCGTTCTGGACCTCAGACTGGGGCGAAGGTTGACCTTCCAACAGGACAACGACCCTAAGCACACAGCCAAGATAACAAAGGAGTGGCTTCGGGACAAGTCTGTGAATGTCCCCGAGTGGCCCAGCCAGAGCCCAGACTTGAACCCGATTGAACATCTGTGGAGAGATCTGAAAATGGCTGTGCACCGACGCTCCCCATCCAACATGATGGAGCTTGAGACGATCTGAAAAGAAGAATTGGAGAACTGCCCCAAAATAGGTGTGGCAAGCTTGTAGCATCATACTCAAGAAGACTTGAGGCTGTAATTGCTGCCAAAGGTGCTTCAACAAAGTATTGAGTAAAGGGTGTGAATACTATTGTGTGTAGAACCTTGAGTAATTTTTTTTATTTAATCCATTTTGGAATTAGGCTGTAACATAATAAAATGTGGAAAAAGTGAAGGGGTATGAATACTTTCCGGATGCACTGTATATATAGTACATACATATATATATATATATCAAAGATAACAAATATATATATATATATATATATATATATATATACCAAACGCTTTGTTCCTCATGGAATTGAGTCTGGCTGTGCGGGTGGTGAGGAGACCAGTGTCAGGGGAGCGGAGGGTACGAGAAGGCGTGTAGGGTTGTAGGAGGTCAGAGAGGTAGGAAGGGGCCAGTCCATGGATAGATTTATAAGTGAGAAGTACAATTTTGAAGGAAATGCGAGATTTGATGGGAAGCCAATGCAGATGAAGAAGAGTTGGAGTGATATGTTGCCAGGGTTTAGAGCAAGTTAGAGTCCTTGCAGCTGAATTCTGTACATACTGGAGCCTATCCAGGGCTTTATTTGATGCCCCGAATATGACACCATTGCAGTAATCCAGGCGTGAGTTACAACACATGCATTCATTTGAGTTCAGGCAGTGGTGGAACAGATCAAATAAAATTCAGTGTATCCAAAAAAAAAAAAAGTCTTGCAGGGTAAACTAACAACATCAGCATATAGCTCTGATTTTGTAGACGTTCTAGTTTAATTTCTCTAGTGTTATTAGTATGTATGAGTAAACGAACATTTCTGTTTTCTTTTATAAAGTAAGGGTATATATACAGTTAGGCCCAAAAATATTTGGACAGTGACACAAGTTTTGTTATTTTAGCTGTTTACGAAAATATATTCAGGATACAATTATATAATCAATATGGGCTTAAAGTGCAGACTCTCAGCTGTAATTTGAGAGTATTCACATCCAAATTGGAGCAAGGGTTTAGGAATTACAGCTCTTTAATACGTAGCCGCCTCTTTTTCAAGGGACCAAAAGTAATTGGACAATTGACTCAAAAGGCTGCAAAAAAAATAACAACGCTGCATGGGCTCTTCCCTCATTAACCTGTCATCAATTAAGCAGTTAAAAGGTCTGGAGTTGATTCCAGGTGTGGCGTTTGCATTTGGAAGCTGTTGCTGTGAACACACAACATGCGGTCAAAAGAGCTCTCAATGGAGGTGAAACAGACCATCCTGAGGCTGAAAAAAAAGAAGAAATCCATCAGAGAGATAGCAGAAATGTTAGGAGTGGCCAAATCCACAGTTTGGTACATTCTGAGAAAAAAAAGAGTGCACTGGTGAGCTTGGGAACTCAAAAAGGCCTGGACGTCCACGGAAGACAACAGTGGTGGATGATCGCAGAATCCTTTCCATGGTGAAGAAAAACCCCTTCACAACATCCACTCAAGTGAAGAACACTCTCCAGGAAGTAGGTGTATCAGTATCTAAGTCTACCATAAAGAGAAGACTTCATGAGAGTAAATACAAAGGATTCACCACAAGGTGCAAACCATTAATCAGCCTCAAAAATAGAAAGGCCAGAATGGACTTTGCCAAAAAACACCTGAAGAAGCCAACCCAGTTCTGGAACAGCATTCTTTGGACAGATGAGACTAAGATCAACCTGTACCAGAATGATGGGAAGAAGAAAGTTTGGAGGAGAATTGGAACAGCTCATGATCCAAAGCACACCACATCTTCTGTAAAACATGGTGGAGGCAGTGTGATGGCATGGGCATGCATGGCTTCCAATGGCACTGGGTCACTTGTGTTTATTGATGATGTGACAAAAGACAGAAGCAGCCGGATGAATTCTGAACATATAGGGATATACTTTCTGCTCAGATTCAGCCAAATGCAGCAAAGTTGATTGGACGGCGCTTCACAGTACAGATGGACAATGACCCAAAACATACTGCAAAAGCAACCCAGGAGTTTTTTAAAGCAAAGAAGTGGAATATTCTGCAATGGCCGAGTCAATCACCAGATCTCAACCCAATCGAGCATGCATTTCACTTGCTCAAGACAAAACTTAAGGCAGAAAGACCCACAAACAAGCAACAACTGAAGACCGCTGCAGTAAAGGCCTGGCAAAGCATCACAAAGGAGGAAACCCAGCGTTTGGTGATGTCCATGGGTTCCAGGCTTCAGGCAGTCATTGCCTGCAAAGGATTCTCAACAAAATATTGAAAAGTAACATTTTACTTGGGGTTATGTTTATTTGTCCAATTACTTTTGAGCCCCTGAAATGAGGAGCGTTTGTATAAAAATAGCTACAATTCCTACATGTTTAATCATATATTTTTGTTCAACCCCTTGAATTAAACCTTAAAGTCTGCACTTCAATTCCGTTGTAGTTGTTTCATTTCAAATCCAATGTGGTGGCATGCAGAGGCCAAATCATGAAGATTGTGTCACTGTCCAAATATTTTTGGGCCTAACTGTACGTGCTTCCTTTGGGTTCCTGCTCATGTTGGAGTGGAGGGAAATGAGCAGGTGGATATTCTGGCCAAACAAATGCTCAGAATGGAAAATGTAGAACTACAAGCTCCACTAAGCAGAGCTGAGGCTAAGTCATTCATTAGGGCATATGTAAAATCAGTATGGCAGGAGTATTGGGATTATGGTGACACTGGAAGACATCTATATAATATACAGACATGTTGATGCTGGAAGGATGGTGGGCTGGAATCTAAGGGAAGAAATCGTCTGAGAATAGGTCATACAGGTCTTAATCATACAGTACATAAATTAGTCAAGCATCAAACCGGTGAATGCACACATTGTAGTCAACAAGTAACAGTTGAACACGTTTTACTTCAATGTAGGAAATACAATATTGAGAGAAGTCAACTTATTCAGTCTTTGAGCAAGGCAAATCACCATGATATTTCATTGTTTGGTATGTTGGGGAAGAACAGCAGGCAAGATATGCGGGGACATTGTTAAGTTTCTTAACCCTCCAATTATCTTTGGGGTCAATTTGACCTCTTTCAATGTTTGACGTCCCTAAAGAAATGATTGGCATAATTTGTTTTGCTTCATATTTAATGACTTTTCCTAATGTAATAGAGACAACTGGTTAAACATCAAATTGACATGATAATATGTTCTTAATGTCCTGTACACATATTGTACGCATTGGTGTTCCCTGGGGTCAATTTGACCCCAGGCTGTTTTAGCTATAAAAAACATACATGAAAAATTAAAAATTTAGGCTGATTTGTACTGGTGGTTGTGTCTGATATTTGAGTCACCATCAAAAACTATTTTATAATCTTCAAAATACTTCCCGCTTTAGGGCCCCAACCTAACATAACCATGTATTCAGTATGATGAGAACCACTTATAGTTCAAACCACATTTTGGAGGAGAACTCATAATTCCTACAACAACTCTAACATTGTATAAGGGGGGCTGGGGGTAGTGATGCTTACTGTGATGCCATATTTATGCAGTCCACAAAGAGACATAAAGTATCTGACAAATAAACTTGGTCAACAATTTAAATAACACAATTTGTTTTTGAAGGTTTTAATTACTGGGGTCAAATTGACCCCAAGAACGAACGATGTTAGTAAATTTGAAGATAACAGGAGATAAATTTGAAGATAACAGGAGATAAAGCACGGATTTAGATAAAATAATCTTTTTTTTTTTGTTCTTTGTGCCTCATCTCTAGTTCACCATCCGGTCCAGTTGGTGGCGGCAATGCACCTTAAACTGGTTTACCAACCGCCAATAAACAATAAAGAAGAAGAAGAACCGGCGCATGTTTTGAGAAGTGCATGGTTTTACTTCCTGTGTTTTTGGAGAAGAGGTTTGCAAGTGGCAGAGTAAGTCGTTTTACTTGCTTTCATCATTAATTTACTTTGTTTTTACACACACATTTAGGCATAAAAAGAAGAGAAACGCGTCTGACTGGATAACAGTCCAGTAGGTATCTATTTTAGCTCACGTTTTTCGTTTAAACGTTTGAATAGCTTGCCTTCTAAGCTAACGTTAGCATCCAACACGTTAAGTAACGTTAGTTAACTTGCTGGAAGGTTATCATCGTTGTGCTATGCATGTTGATTGACCGTAGTGTGTAGTGTTGTCTGTGCTGACGGTACTTTGTCATTCTGTAATTTGGGCTACATATCATGTCCATCGATGATAATGATCTAAATATGAACATTTAAAAAAAAAAGTTTTCAAAAATATCTTGCTACGCATGAAAGAGGGATGCACCGATCATGAAATTCTGGGCCGATGCCGATGTTTAAAATAACGATTTGGCCACCAATACCGATATTTTTAGGCCTATTTTGTTTTTGTTATTTATTCCCCCTTTTGTGCCAGGGAAACAAATAAATCTACATAATAAAAACAACAACCGTTTTGAATAGGGATGTTAATCTTCATTAAGAATGTGATCGATCAAGAGATTCAAATTAAACAAATAAGACCCCCGTCCACGCATAGCCGGGTATTTTTGAAAACGGAGGTTTTTCCTCCCTCGTTTAAAAAAAAATCTCTGTACACACAAGCAGGGTTAAAAAAAATCTCTCCTCACCAAAACGCAAAAAAACGCTGTGGCAAACCATGTTGGCCAATCACAAGCTTAGGGGAAAAAAAAAGAGTCGTTTTTACCAAGGCAACCTTCGACAGCTGACAGTTTGGCTACATGTAAACAAATGACATCTAAGGACCTAAAGGCGCACACTGATGTAACAAAGGAAAAATCTCCAGCTATGATCGTTTTTGGTGTCCACACGTAAACACTGAAAACAGCGTTTTTATAAAAATCCACCCTAGCCCGCGTTTTGGAAAACCTTTCAGTGACGAAAAACGCCGTTTACGTGTGGAGGAAAGGCCAAAACGGATAAAAGAACCTCAGTTTTCAAAAATACCTGGCTACGTGTGGACGGGGTCTTAATTGAACGGTCATCAAGTTTGCGGTCTCGTCTTTTGGTTGAAATTCACGGCAAGTGTATTCGTATCCCGTAGATGTGTTTTGTGCCTTTCAGAACTATTTGTTTGAGTGACATCATTATATTGCTGCTAAGGGACACTAGTTTGTCGTTAGAGCTAACGATGATAGTGATGTGCAGTTCAACTTCGTCATTAAATTAATCAAACTATGAATTTTCTTTTCCTCAAATATTTTTTTTACCACTTGAGCATTTGTCATTGGTGTGGGCAAATTTATTATTTTTATTTATTTTATTTATACAGGTTTAACCGACTTAAACCAGGTCTCTTTTCCAACTCTTTTCCCTGTTTAAAGGCAGAATATATCAATCACAAAAAAAAATTAGCTAAAATAAATACAAATGTTTACAATACAATATTTAAAATACAGTACAATATTTTGGTTTCAACCAAAACAAGAACACTCTTCAGCTCCCAAAACCTCCAGTAAAGGTTTAAATTGTTCAACAGAAACAAACTGCTCTAATTTCAATTCCTGTTGAACCTTGTTCCATTGGTCCGAGGCAAAAAACCTGAAAGCTGATTTACCCATTTCTGTGTTCAGTTTGCGGCTTTCAAGGGTAATATAGTCCTGTGAGCGTGTCCTATGACTACTGGATTTGTTGATAAAAAGGTGACTTGCCCAGTAATGCGTGTAAACAAAAGAGAGACATTGTGTCTACTATCACAAGAGTTGTACTTTTGCTTTATGAATGATGTTGATAAAACTATCCCCAGTTGGTACATTTGTCATTGGGGCTGCATGCACATACACAATATCACATAATCTACATATCATTTTACAATTGTCTTTCTATGATAATGATCTATATAAGCATCTGATCCTCACCTTCTTTGTGAGTTCAAGCACCTACGTCTTAAATGATAGCTTTTCATCTATTGAAATTCCCAAGTATTTGTAAACTGCAACAAGTTCATTTTGGGCCCCATTACGGGAGAAAATGTTACATGCCTTATAATCTAACTTTTTAGCCCTTGAGAGAAGCATGCATTTAGTTTTTGACTCATTAAGGACCAATCTTAAATCTATAAGGGATTTTTGTACACAATTAAATGCTCTTTTCAGGTTTGACATTGCCTGTTTCATGGATGGAGCACAGGAATAAAAAATGGTGTCATCTGCATAAAAATGTACTTCAGAGTCTTTTATAGAGGCACATATACAGTGCAACTTTTTCATTTTGTTATGTTACGGCCTTATTCCAAAATTGATTAAATTCATTTTTTTCCCTCAAAATTCTACACAATACACCATAATGACAACGTGAAAAAAGTTTTTTTGAGATCTTTGCAAATTTATTAAAAATAAATAACTAAGAAATTACATGTACATAAGTATTCACAGCCTTTGCCATGAAGCTCAAAATTGAGCTCAGGTGCATTGTTTCCACTGTTGATCCTTGATGAGAAGAGCTTAAGGAGTCCACCTGTGGTACATTCAGTTGATTGGACATGATTTGGAAAGGCACACACCTGTCTATATAACAGTTGACAGTGCATGTCAGAGCACAAACCAAGCAAAAGTAGGAAATGAGACTACAAATCTGGGGAAGGGTACAGAAAAATGTCTGCTGCTTTGAAGGTCCCAATGAGCACACAGCACCGTAAATTTTGAATAGGGGCCGTCTGTTAATCTTCATTGACCAAGAAATGGTCACTCTTGATCAGCGTTCCTCTGTGGAGAGAAGAACCTTCCAGAAGGACAACCATCTCTGCAGCAAGCAATCAGGCCTGTATGGTGTGGAACGGAAGCCACTCCTTAGTAAAAGGTGCCCGTCAGTTTGCCAAAATGCACCTGAAGGACTCTCAGATCATGAGAAACAAAATTCTCTGGTCTGATGAGACACAACACACACACACACACATGCCAGGCACACACACACACACACACCGCTCATCACCAGGCAAAAATGAAGCATGGTGGTGGCAGCATCATGCTGTGGGGATGTTTTTCAACGGCAGGGACTGGGAGACTAGTCAGGATAGAGGGATAGATTAATTCAGCAATGTACAGAGACATCTTGGATTAAAATCTTGACCTCAGACTGGGGCAATGGTTCATCTTTCAGCAGGACAACGACCCTAAGCACACAGCCAAGATATCAAAAAACAACTCTGTGAATGTCCTTGGGGCTGTAATTTGCCAAAGGTGCATCAACAAAGTATTTGGAATAATAAATTTGCAAAATCTCAAAAAACTTTTCACGTTTTCATTACGGTGTATTGTGTAGAATTTTGAGGGAAAAAAATGAATTTAATCAATTTTGGAATAAGGCCATAACATGACAAAATGTGGAAAAAGTGAAGCGCTGTGAATACTTTCCGGATGCACTGTATCATTAATATAAAGTGTAAATAATGTTGGACCTAATACCGAACCTTGTGGCACACCATTTTCTATGGCTACAACCTTTGATTTCCAACCTTTAGCATATATGCACTGTGTTCCATCAGAGAGGTAGTCCTGAAACCATGTAAAGGCTGCATCATCAAATCCCAGTAAGGCTAATCTTTACAGAAGTAATCTGTGATTAACTGTATCAAAAGCCTTTGACAAATCAATAAACAAAGCAGCACAATGTTTCTTATCATCAAGAACAGTGACTATATAATTTACTACAAGAATAGCTGCTGTAATAGTACTATGACCAGCTCTGAAACCCGGCTGAAAAGGGCTTAAAATATTATTACTGGACAAGAAAGCACAAAGCTGTTAATTTACAAGATGTTCTAACATATTTGCTAGACATGGTAGTTTGGAGATAGGTCTGTAATTATTTAAGTTACTTGCACCCCCCCTTTATGTAAAGGAGCAACCAGAGCTGATTTCCATATTTTAGGTATATTAAATATTATTATTATAAATTATTATTATTCATATTATTATATTAAATGTTACTCTTTATTTAAGACCAAAACCCCAGGTCTGTTTTTAGGATATCATTTGATTATTTAGGTAGCCTAACATTTTAGTTTTATAGAGAAAATATAAGTGAAAACTCTTCAGCTTAATATCTTAAAATTCCTCATATGCCAATAATTTGGCAAATTCAATTTATCGAAATGTGGCAGAAATATAGGTGTCAACTAATGGACAGAAACTATAACTTAGTTATACTGAACTGACAAAAATAACAGACTTTGACAAAAAATGTACCAAACACTTCCTGTTTCTTCTCTAGCCTTTCCTCAGTGGCTGATTTTGAGTCGTCAAAATGGCCTATTGCGGTCACTACACACAGTCAATTCAAAAGAGTCGAACTGCACATCACTACCATACTTACTGTTTCTTCTCGCGGTTTGCTCGATAGCCAATCTTGAGTCGTCACAGTCCGTAGCCTACTATCACTATATCGGAGACTAACACAGTCACAACACCGGGAGTCGGACTGAACGTGACTTGGGGTGAACTATCAGAGACTCGAACTATCGGAGAGTTGAACTATCGGAGAGTCAATTCGTTCGTTCATTTTTGCACATCACTAAAAGACGATCTCTGCCTGATTTACATTGTGTAAATTGGTGTATTGGAAGTACACATGCTTTTTCAGTTTTAACCTACCTCTAGTGACTCAATAAACGGAGTTGGAAAGTCCCTCTTCTTCAGTGTGGTTATTGGATGAGGAGTTGTCTATCTGCCGACTTATGCAGGGCAGATAAGGATGACAATTAAATTATCGAGGTATATGCAGGATGTTAACTTCAAATCGAAGACTGAGGGTGAGCTGTTCAACTATGAAACGAGCTAAAACAAAGGCCAGTGTGGGAAAATTTCACACAAAAACGATAAAACGAGTGCATTGCCACCACAGTGATGCTGCCCTGAGTTCTGACAAACTTCGCTTGACGTTAATATCGGTGTTGTGTCGACATTTGACCATCTGCCGAAATTCGATTGAGCACAAATTTAATCATATTTCAAATGTGTGAAACAACCTTTAATATTTCAAAGCCCACTCTGAAATATTACCACACAGCTGACATTTTCTTTCCCTCTTATTTAAAAACAAACACGTGCGTGGCAACAACATTTAGACCACCCAAATTGAGGCGACAAACATCGGCCACTGCCATGTTTATCTTGTTAATCAGGGCTCTCCACAAGAAATGTAGTTGCCAGCCAGTCCTAGAAGGTAGCCAGGTACACCGACACCCCCCCCCCCCATAATGTGCTACATTATGTAAGTATATGGAACGACTTCGGGTAGTAGTATAAATTGTTGAGAAATTCCCCTATTTTTTGAAACACCAGTATTTAAATGGTAAATTTATTGTACACCACAATGACACTATTATACAATATAGTCATTTTCCCAGCTGGTGTGATACTGCTGTTTTTGATTGTGAACCGCTAAATGAAGATGGCCTACTATGTGTGAAATGCAGCAGTGGTATATTTAACAATATACATTTAATAATTGGTGAACTATCCCTTTAAAATGTAAAACTACGCCAATTCCTGACTGATCATAGCTTTTGTAATTAAGAATCATGAGACCATTTATTTATTGACACCTTCACTAAGGTTTATCAAGCTCATGCATTGGTTCTAAATTAAGTTAATGAAATAAACATTTGCCAATTTAGCAAATATAGCTATACTATATAGTTAGCTAGCTTGTTTTACACCAAATTCAAAGTTAGCAAACTTCAGCCAACGTCATGGGCTGAATTAGTTACGATATCCTACCTCAAAGACAAGTGGTAAAAAGTATAGGCTGTGAAAAGTCTTTTTATAATAACCGTCCTTCATGCCTAGATGGATCGATCACCTCAGGATAGACGCGTCAATCTCCAAATGAATCCATTCAGCTTTCATTGCTGTCATATCAGGTTTTACATGTTACCTTTCAATGACAGAAACCTGACTCAAAGCAACTGGCAAACGAGCGAGCTAACCTCAAGCCTGTCCCGACTATGCTAAAGTTAGCTAAAGACGTAGAAAGTTTGTTTATAGTTCCTCAAGTATATCATCATGTTCGCATTGTTATGAAGCGGAGGCTCGTGGTCGTAAATGTATATGCATAGAAAATAGCAACTTGTTAATAAAAATATACAAATATAAAATGAAGTAGCCGGCTGGACTTAGAGTAGTCGGCTGTTTGGCCGGCAGCCGGCACTTGTGGAAAGCTCTGTGAATGCCATCTTATTTTCCAATAGGCCGATGGCAGTCAACAAGGTCAATATCGGCCGATACCTACAGTGCTGTGAAAACGTATTTGCCCCCTTACAGATACTTATTGTTTTTGCATATTTGTCACACTTAAATGTTTCAGATTATCAAACAAATTTTATTATCAGACAAAGATAACCTGAGTCAATACAAAAAGCTGTTTTTAAATGATGATTTCATTTAAGGGAATAAGCTATCCAAACCAACCTAGCCCTATGTGAAAAAGTAATTGCCCCCCCTTGTTAAATCATGAATTAACTGTGATTAACCATATTTTTTGGAAAGCTGAGTTCAATTTCACTAGCCACACCCAGGCCTGATTACTGCCAGACCTGTAGAATCAAGAAATCACTTAAATAGAACCTGTCTGACAACATGAAGTAGGCTAAAAGATCTCAAAAAGCAACACATCATGCCCCGATCTGAAGAAATTCAAGAACAGATGAGAAACAAAGTCATTGACATCTATCAGTCTGGAAAGGGTTACAAAGCCATTTCTAAGGCTTTGGGACTCCAGCGAACCACAGTGAGAGCCATTATCCACAAATGGAGAAAACATGGAACAGTGGTGAACCTTCCCAGGAGTGGCCGGTCTACCAAAATTACTCCAAGAGCGTATCGACAACTCATCCAGGTGATCACAAAAGAACCCAGAACAACATCTAAAGCACCGCAGGCCTCACTTGCCTCAGTTAAGGTCAGTGTTCATGATTCAACAATAAGAAAGAGACTGGGCAAACATGGTATCCATGACATTTGAAAACATATAAGCAAATTAGCAAAATAGGGCGTAACATAAAATGGAAAATGTTTAATAAACAACTAGGCTATATGATCTGCATCCCTTGTCGGTCATGTCGATCGGTTGAATGGTGTCGAAAGGCACCGATACAAGGCGAAAACCACTGCTGACCAAAAAGAACTCAAAGGCCCGTCTCACATTTGCCAAAAAACATCTTGATGATCCCCAAGACTTGGGAAAATATTCTGTGGACTGACGAGACAAAAGTGGAACTTTTTGGAAGGTTTGCGTCCCGTTACATCTGGCGTAAAACTAACACAGCATTTCAGAAAAAGAACATCATACCGACAGTCAAACATGGTGGTGGTAGTGTGATTGTCTGGGGCTGCTTCGGTGCTTCAGAACCTGGGCGACTTGCCGTAATTGATGGAACCATGAATTCTGCTCTCTACCAGAAAATCCTGAAGGAGAATGTCCGGCCATCAGTTCGGGACCTTAAGCTCAAGCGCACTTGGGTTATGCAGCAGGACAATGATACGAAGCACACCAGCAAGTCCACCTCTGAATGGCTCAAAAACCCAAAATGAAGGTTTTGGAGTGGCCTAGTCAAAGTCCGGACTTAAATCCGATTGAGATGCTGTGGCATGACCTTAAACAGGCTGTTCATGCTCAAAAACCCTCCAATGTGGCTGAATTAAAACAATTCTGCAAAGAATTGGGCCAAAATTCCTCCACAGCGATGTGAAAGACTCATTGCCAGTTATCACAAACGCTTGATTGCAGTTGTTGCCGCCAAGGGTGGCACAACCAGTTATTAGGTTTAAGGGGCAATTACTTTTTCAGATAGGGCCAGGTTGGTTTGGATAGCTTTTTTTCCCTTAATAAATGAAATCATCATTTAAAAATTGCATTTTGTATTCCCTCAGGTTGTCTTTGTCTGATATTAATATTTGTTTGATGATCTGAAAAATGTAAGTGTGACAAAAAAGCAAAAACAGAAGAAATCTGTAAGGGGGCAAGTACTTTTTCACAGCACTGTATGTACTGCCGATACATCGGTGCATCCCTAGCATGAAAGCATGTTATGGAATCAGAATCAAGATTTAAAAGCGTTTCGTGCACTCTTATCAGTTTGCTTGATTTGTCATGATGTTCCAGTTTTTGCTATGTCAATTTTTAAATGGAGTGGGTCCTGGCTTCAAAATAATGATGAAGTCAGTAACCTTAGCATTGATGTATTTATTTGTTTTAAAATTTGAAATACTTAAAGGGGACCTATTATGCTTTTTGGATTTTTTCCTTTCCTTTATTATGTTATATAGCTTTTTGTGCATGTAAAAAGTCTGACGTGGACTATGGCCTTTGTAACTTTTCAAAGGGAGCTAGTCTCTCTCACAGAAAACACTGCTCCTGAACTGCCTGAAACGCCTCGTTTGTAGTCCGCATTTTCTTCCGTAATTTATCTACGTCTGTCTCCCCTGAGAAGCCTCCACAAATTTTTTTAAATTGTCAAGTAGTATATTAATTGACCGTCAACTATGTTGGGTACGGTGTTATGGTTTTAATTCAAATAAATGTTGAAGTTTAAGGTTAACATGATAAAGAAAACCACATGTGGTCAGACATTCAAAATCATTGTAGTTGATTCAGTAGACATTCAAAATCAACAGTTGACGTGACCTTATTGAGTACCATTGTTCACCAATGAAAAAATAAAGTAGGCACTGCTTAAGCCTAGCACTAGTTTATGTATTACGCTGAAGGTATATTTTAACTTAAACCACAGATTATTTTACTAAGAAAGGACATAACTTTTGTACTATTTTGTTCATGTGAAATGTACCCCCAATTATAGAATGACTGGATGCATTTCTAATCAAAGGGTTTGTTGCTTCTTCAGCAGCGGAATATTGATCATGGACATTCGGCCGAACCACACAATTTACATTAACAATGTAAATGACAAGATAAAAAAAGATGGTAAGAATTAAAAGTTCATACTGCTTCACTAACCTGTTAACGTTGTACTTTTGTAGGAGGTAGCGATTAGTAGGGCAGACTATAACTTCCGTCCCTGAATATTAGTGTTGATTATTATCCTACGTTATTAGGTGGCCGGCTGGTACAGCCTCTTGTAATTGTTATTATTCCCCCAACTATCCTACTTCCCATGGTTAAAAAGAAAATAATTTGCTCACATGTCCAGGTCCACTCAAAACTACACCCATGCCATGCCGCCTCATTATACCGGTTTGTGGCGCTATCGCAGTAGTTCAAAGTTCAAAGTGTTAAACAAAATCTTAACAAATAGGCCATTAGGGTTACAGCGCTGAAATCTTCAGAACTTGTCCATTGCAGTGAGATGAAACTTTCATATACGGCACCCATTAGAAATTATGAAGTTCATCACTCTGCTTTTTTCAAAAACTGGTGGTCTACCCAAAAGGTCCAAGTCCAAAACCATATATCCAAATCACCTCAAAATTACAGGATAGCATCTGTAATGGATAATTTCAATCTGACAGAAAATAACCAATTAATGAGAGGGAGAAACCATGAAAAGATCAAGTACAATTTTATTGATGACTACAGAGTCTGAGTCAGAGTCTGTACACAGAGAAAATACTACAGTCAGATCAGTCTAACAACATAGTAAGTTCTGATTAGTTGACAAGGTTCTTATGAGTATATGGGTCTATAAGATAAACAATCATTTCATTGGACAAGATGGATCACATGTTCATAATCAGCATATCTAAAGACACGTACGCAGGAAACTTAAGACATGACTTAATGTTATGACATAAACACAAAACTTCTAGTCTCAGTGTCTCCAAAAGGCACATATTATCTCTTTGGTGACCTGGCCTTCGCTCTGACCGTCCCTTCACCCCTGAACCACATCCCAGGCCGGAACATCTGCTAGGATGCCCAAATTTGGCCACAACATTCCTCCCTTTGAGAATACAAAAAATCTCACACTTCCACAATACAAGACAAATTTGCATGGACACCAGGTGTTGTGTCACAGGGTCTTGCAAAGACGTGAGGGGAAGTGGTTCAACTCTGCAGGTCTCTGAGGGGAAGATCATGGCGACGGCCCCACCTTGACCGGAATACAGAGATTACATAATAAAATCAAAATATGAAATTAATGACATCAATAATCATGATTGAGAATCAAACATGAAACTCACTACTCTAAGTTAATCATTAACATGAGTATCAATCAAAACAGTCTTAGTAATCTCAAAGTACTGAATCCAACAATTTTATTAATTTTAAAGTAATCAATCAAAAGAAAAAGATAAAAGAAAAAGAAGAAGAAAAGAAAAAAACTAGTATCCACAGACCGAAGGGGCAGCAAAAACCCTTTTGGAAAAAAATGCAAGACCCCGACCTCCAATCATAGACAATCTTAACATCATCAATTCGGCGTGGCATACTAGTCCCAGAAAACATATCAGTTATCCGATATGTCAAAACCATCAGTCAGAAATGGGTGAATTCCCCTCCTGAATGCTGGATCCTCCTTGCTAGGGAGGACAAGTGTTGCCTGAACTGCTGCTCCTGAAAGGCGGCCCATGAGTGCTTTGACACAGGCCACCAGACAGACACAGCAGAGGAAACCTATGATTAGCACTGCAGTAAATTGCATTATCACAGGGACTTATTCAAATCGTGTGAATGACATTCAGAATCAAGAACATGTGTATGGCCAAAGCTTCACAAACCTCCTGTAGAGGCACCTTAACAGATTTCTCAGTATGTGTATAGATATAGATGTAGATGAAGATATTTTACCACCAACTCGAATATAGTGAACTTCAACACACACGAAATATCCTAGGAAAAAGAGCAACAACACATGATTCCTTCTTGTAAACATTGAACATGTCCTGTCCCAATTTCAGGATCACGCTGCCCTGAGATTGTCTCTCTAATCGTGCGTGTCCTTGCTTTCTCTTGTTGGCATCTGGAACAGTCTCTGAGTGCGTGCTGACTCAATGATTGTCACTGGGTCACATCAAACTTAAGTGAAATGTCATGAAAAGGGGAGAAAAGGTTTGTGTGTGTGCATGTGTATGAGGTCTGGCAGAGGTTAGAAACCTCGTTGTGATTGCCGCCAGTTGGCAGTAATCTTCAAGATCTTTTCAGCCGGTCGATCTTTTTCAGCTCTCTTGAAGTGAACCCTACGTATCTCTCTATTTATTGTCCCGGGAACAGCGTCACCAATCGGTGGCGGTAGTATCTCATGGCCTCAAGACGCCAGCTGCAGGAGAGAACTCTCTCCTGGAATCAGAGAACAGAGAATGAAAAACACAAGACACTTTCATAGATAATACTACCCATCTCAGTCCTTCATGCTGGGGCTGGGTGTTCCTTCTGTCGCTGGTGTTTGGCCTTCTGGACACCAGAGTTGCTCGCAGTGGGACAGGTGAACCCAGCATTTGGCCTCTTTGGCCTCTTTCCGCTGTGTTGGTTGTGAACAAGTCCCGTCTACCTCGGAGTGCCCCCTTTTGTGCCCGAACTGCTTCACCAGTCCCAACATCTTTGTTGATGTTTGTGGCACTGGTATAGCCTGCTGTGTCTCACCAGCCTGGAAATAGAAAGTCTTGAGATAATGCAATAGTTCAACATGGTCTAATCCATGGAAATGATATCCAATGTCTCCTTCATTGTCGCGGTTTAATGTTTTCAGGTTGGACCTCCCTGTCCCCTCTGTTGAACTTCTCCCACTGCCTGCGTCCACTGGGAATATTTCTCCTTATCAGGAACAGAAAACCAAGCAAACAGGAGGAACCAAACAAGCGGTGTGGCAGTAATCTTTGCGTTCAACACCTCAACAGAAGATGTGCCTAGCACAAGCATACAGATGAGTTCAAACACATAAAAAAAAAATTCTGATGATGCAATGTGTATATATATATATATATATATATATATGTGTGTGTATATATATATATATATATATATATATACTCCCCTTTGATTCAATATGAGTTCTTAAGACACTATATGTAATCAAAATCAGAAAACAATTGTGAATTTGTCAAAATGACAAAACAGTACTCTGCCGTCGTGTTTGTCCAGAACATTGAGAAAAACTGAGAACTTGTAAAAAGGATATTTCCATTAGCTGGAAAATCATCAATCCTCAATGGTGTAGCAGAGGAGAATCAGAGCCATAATGGATAGTCCAAAGTCCAAGACTCAGAGGCTTATTTCAGCTCCCTCTATAATCTGATTTGTAACTTAAGTCACAATAGTATAGAACTGAACAAGTGGATGCATCAAAAAAGACAATTAATATCAATATCAGCCTGAATATTAAAACTTGTGATGTATAATTACTCACAGATACAATGGCTTCTGAAGAGGCTGTAAAAGCTTCTGAAAACCAAAGACAAGAAACACAAAGCTACACAACCCAGTATAGGCATTGACATGAAAATGGTTTTACACCAATATTCTTGACCCTTGCAACAATTTCATTCTCCTTCAGGGAGACTCAAATTAGCATTATTCAGTCACAATTTGTTGTACTCTTAGCCTGGTAAAAGTCTGGACTCGTCTCTATTTCAGGAAAAGGAGTGTGCACCCACCAGTTCCAATACAGAGAGGAGTCTGTGACACCCAGGCATGAGTATATCTTATTCCAATTTTAAGCAAACCAAAGTGGTTAATTTGTATTTTCAATTAACTTATGGCAACTTGCCTCCGATAATTCTTGTAAATAGTGCTAAATAGCACACCTTCAAGAATAACAGGCATTTCTGGAAGCCCAGGATTGATCAAGTCCCAGGTGTCCAGAGGCTTAACTACCTTCTAGCCTGAGAGAAGAAAGCAAAAAGACACTTATTAGTGACATATAACAACCTTTTGGCTATTATTTCATCAATGTATATTCTTAGTAAGCCTGCGGTTCAGTTTTACATGAAAATAAAACACTCACTGTAGACAAATCAAAACGACCCATGGCCGAATGTTCCCTTTTTTCAAACAAAAACAGATAGTGGTGACATCTGATATTGTTCAAACTAAACGTAAAACAACTCTGGCACTCTCAAACTAAATCAGTTTGACTCAGAAACAATACCCAAAAATGTAAGCAAATATCATAAGTCTTCAAATGAATTTGTTACGTAATGAAACCTCATGAAGTATGGCTTTTTACTATTATTTGACAATTTAACTGTCAGCTTTCCTATATATATATACACATACTATGGGCATTTCGGGGTCGTTGGGCTCTCAATGTTATGACTGCCCTTTCTACCCCCCCTCCCTTTGGAGCGGCAGCCCCTTGTTGAAGCAAGGAGACATCCTGGAGAGCAAATAGGTAGAGTTGATAAGGGAGAAAGTTGAATGGCAGCCAATGTTTTTTCACAAGGGCATGATGGCCCACTGGCTTCCCAGTAGATGTGAAAAAACCCTCTGACTCCATAAGGAATTAAGGTTATATGACCAGCATAGACATGGCATAAATTGGTATAACGACAAGTGTTTTACCCAAAGAGAGTCCACACCCTCGAGTGAGCGAATACAACTCAGCCTCTTCTGGCAAAAGATGACCAGCGTCCACTCTCCCCTCTCGTTGTGAGTGATTGGTCCATAGGCTCACCCCTTCTGTGAGCGCTGCACTGAACCATCAACAAAGAACAGATTATCAGCATTCTCATAAGCAATGTCAGTGAGATCCGGTCTCGGTTCACATCAGAACTCCCCTAACTTTACCCAATCATAAGGATCTCCCTCTATGAAAGAGACGGCATTAAGAGTAGATGAAACAACAGTGCGATGCAGCACTCTAGATTAGCATATACCATCGTCAGCAGACATTTTGATACTGGAGAATGCAATCTGTGAAGAAATGCGGTCTTGGCTTGCAAAAACAGTGCATGTACTGCGTGTGAAATGTAACATCAAGCGAGACATACAAACCACAGAACGCAGACATGGAATGAGACTTCGAGCCACAGCATCCAAGCCTTTCGAGTAATAACCCATCGAAATCTGCTTTCCTCTATGTTCCATACACACAGCTGTCTCTCTCTGAGACATAAAGAGAAAAAGTTTGTTATGTTTTCATCCCAGACAGGGAAAATGATGCTAGCAAAGATTCTTTGGTGTACACAAGTACTGTTCTCCATTCAGAGTCCAGCTTAACAGATCTGGTTGCGTTAGCTACATAGTCCTTAGCTACCCCTAACAGGCACATCTTTTGCTTTTGTTTACAGACTTAGGAATTTGCTGAATAGCCAACAGTAAATTATTATTCAAACTGCGGCCTTACAGGGTCACCTATAACCTAGATGTGACTTTTCTTTCTTACCCACTGGAGTTTTGACTTCGCCGCCTTGTGTCCATTCTCTGCAAGATATTTTAACAAAGACACAGTATCTGCATGCAAATCTCCTCAGTTTTCCAGCAGATTAACAGAAAATCAACACAGTACCTTTGCTGGGAATCCAGCCATTTTTCCCAACATAACCCATAGCCATTCCCTGCCTAAATGTGTATGTCAACCAAAAAATCTATGGGGACACTATGAAAAGTATTGTATCAATCGCTGAACCACTGAGCTGGATTAGGAACAACAGGTGCTCTTGGAAAGACAGACTCATTTACCAGGCGGAGATCATGAATGAAACGCCAACCTCAGTTGACTTTTTCAATGGGAATATAGGTGAATTACAGGGAGAATTCTCTTAACTAAAGCCTCATGTATTGGACGAATGCCTTCTTGCCTCCTTCTAAGATTGTGCTCTTTTAGGCCTAAAAGTGCTCTAACCAAAGGTCGCGCCCCTTTATCAATCCCACATCATACTTTGTATCTCTCATAGTTTTTCAGGTACTTGAGAGACAAGGGCCTGTTCCTCCATTGTTAAACCAAGTGAGGAAGAGACCAACTGTGTGGATCTTTGAAAAGTTGGCAGACCGCCACTGCGCACAGTGGCTATCTCTGTTTTCAACTCGAAACAAAAACATTGAGCTGAGGGAAAAAAATCTTGTCCCCCTCCCTTTTTCCAATCCCTTACATTTTGGAAATACATTTTTTCATCTCTGTGATCCATGAAGCACTATTGTCCCAAAACACATTAGGCTGTTTAAACAGGGCTATGTGTGGCACTGAATCTCGCATGCAATACACAGCCTCTTGTGATGGAGTGAGAAAAACCTCTACCACAACGTATTCTTTACCCACATAAAGATAGCCCAACTTCAACATTTTTTTCTTCCCTGCCTGTAAATCCCTGTAAAGCCTACACTGAGCGTTCCCTGGAGAGGAAACTCTCCTCCCTTTCACTTGTTCCACAAGTTAACTTGCAAGATGTTACTCTCACCCATCCTCTGGGCCACCATCGCAATAGGACTAGTCAAAGGACTGTCCAATTTAGGAACCGCCTTTGTCTGTCTGTTTCCCATGGCTCTCCATTGACACACACACACACACACACACACCAAAATTATCACAAGCTGTTATCTAAAATTCTCAAATGGAGAAATTTGGGGAAATTGCCTATTCAATATTTTCAAATAGCGCAATGTTTGCTCTAATAACTTGAGCATAGCTTACTTTATTGCATTATTGGCTACTCTTATGTGCATTTTAAACAACATACTATCAATTGTCAGAATCATATTGAATAAATAAGCGTGGCTAGCACAATATGGAAAATTCACGATAATATGAAAGCACTATTGACACGACTCAAGATTGGACTAAGATATTTAGAATGTGCATTTCTTGACAAAGTCATGCAATATATTCTATTCATCCTAACAGCCAACCATATTTCCAAAACAAATATGGTAAACATCATTTACTATTTGATTTCCATATTTGCATTAAAACGGATGTACACTTGACTTCACTAATACGGAGTAATTTCCAGCGTTTACACGTGTATACAGTACAAAAAAAAGCGTGTGAACGCTGGAATTTCTTTATGGAAAATGGTTACAGTTTTTCATAAACGTTCACACCCCCTACGCAGGTCTACTTTGACAATAAATAATGTATGTAATATTTTGCATCACCTATCTTAATTTTCCCTTACTGATATTTTTGCAATTTTTTCCAGAGCTGAAAAGGTCACTCTATGCCTTATTCTCCCAGTTTGGGCAAATTGTTGACATTGTCGCATTAAAAACAGCAAAGATGAGAGGACAGGCATTTGTTGTGTTTAAAGAGCTAGCTGCGTCTACAAATGCGCTAAGGCAACTCCAAGGGTTTCCATTCTACAACAAGCCCATGGTAAGTTATGCTTTTATATTACATTTGTCTTCAACATTACCAGAACAACACTGAACAACTGTCTTATTTTTGCCAGCGGATTCAGTATGCCAAAACTGACTCAGAAGTCATCTCCAAAATGAGAGGCACTTATGGTGACAAGGACAAGAAAAAAGACAAGAAGAAAAAGGCTCTTGAGCAAATTGCGGGACCAACTAAGAAACCAGCAGTGGTGAGTGATATGTCTTAGAAACATCCTGTATTGAGAATAACTGGAAAAACTGCAATGTTATCGTTGGTTCATCTGTATTTTATTCACTCTCACAGGGATCTAACACACAGTTAAACGCACCAGCAGTACAGGTGAATATTTTTCCACTAATCAGTAAAATACACAACGATTGAACTGATTGACTTATCACTTTTTATTTAATTTTAATATGTTTAGTTTGTTTTGTTATGTTTATTCCTCCATGTATTGCATTTGTAAATATTTTTTATAGTGTAGTTCTCTGGAAGTTTCACTAACATGCAATGTTTTAGGTCCCAGACAACCCACCCAACTACATTTTATTCCTCAACAATTTGCCAGAAGAGACAAATGAAATGATGCTCTCCATGTTGTTTAATCAGTAAGTACAACTGCATATAGTAATCAAACGGGCTTGGATATGTACTGCTTGTTGAAATGAATTAGGTCGGGTCATCCATATCAAGTACTGTTGCACGGTACACTGAAACTTCAGTACTTTTTCTATACTTATTTTTAAGAACGGTTCCATGTTATAATATTCCGATGTTGGATACTTTTAGGTCAAATGTGTCTCCTGTTTTGAGGATGAAAGGTGTAATTTGCCTGAATCTATGTGAGATGGAAGCATAAAGCAGCCAAGTTAGCGACATGCACATGTGTATTCATTCGATCGCTCCCTACCTGCACTATAAACGCAACTTTGAGTACACAATAAGTCAAAGTCTGTGTGCACTCCTTTCTCGCCGTGTGTATAGATCATGCACACACGTTTTACTAAACTTATCTACCAATCCATTTTATCAATCAAAAGGGTATCTTATTCGCTACAGATCATTTTGGGATTTAACCGAAGCTGAATACTAATGCCGGTTATTTATGCATTGATCGTGATACTAGCTCGCTAGTTGAAAAAATAGAGAGCGCGCTGACAGAACACATAGCAAAAGGGGTATTACTCGGCTGAAATCAATCCGAATTTGAGATTAACCTTGTTTTGAAGCTAAGATTTCACTGATCGAGGGTATCAAACAGTCCCGCGATTTTTGTTTTTAAATTTCTCGTAATTCCGGTTGTTTTAGCAAGACGAAATCAAAACAAACACTCTTGACTTTCTTAGGGCTGTCTTGACGTGCCCTGCTCTCACAAAAAAAACAAAAAACATTGTATGCAGTGGAATTGGGAGACTATTTTAATTAGATTTATATCAATTTTATCATCGTTATCAGGGTTTATTTTGTTGACATGACTTTTAAAAATACAATTTATTTTTACTGGCCACCTCGTTTATATTCCAAATAGTGAACCTGGTATTGGGATCGTAGTAAACATTTTGGTATTTTGACAACACTAATTTCAAGTATATTTAAAAAAAACTGCAGGAAACCCTTTCTGGAAAGTCACTAAGAATTCTAGTACCTCAATTTAATCTGTGTTTTTACGTGTTTATAGCCGTTTACGACCACAGGAACTTTCCCCAGGAAACAGAAACATTTCCCGGTAGTCACTCTGTTCTGATTGCAGGAACCAGGGTCTAAATGAAGTTCCGGGGACCAAATAGCAGGAACTAAAAATTCTGCTCGGGAAGAAGTACTTTCCAAAACCTTCAGGGTGGGGATTGCAGCACTAGAAAATTCTTATTGGTCGAGTACTAATAGTACATTCCTACTAATATTTCAACCACCATTTTTAAAAGTGCGACCACAAACAAACTCGCAGTTGAATCGTCACCATGGAAAACACAACATAATAATACTTACGATTAGGGATGTCATGGTACCAGAAATTTTGTTGTCGATACCAATACCAGTGAAATTCCATGATTCTCGATACCCAATTTGATACCATGGTCAAAAAACGAAACCATAAATTAAATCCCATATACTTCAACATGCACTCCTTTTTTTTTTAACATTACAAAAAACAACAGTGGCATGTAGCCAAGCAAAAAAATACTAATAAATAAAGGAAACAATTACAAACATTACAAAAAAGGTCAGTGGCAATTAAATTATTTAAAACAAGAAATATTGTTTTTAAATACTAACAATAATCTTTTTATGATGGCACATTCTTTCAATTGCTGTACCCGGCCAAGACATAAAAAACATATGGAAATAATAAATAGGCCTTTAGAGATATGGGGTCAAAAACATTAAGCCTGTTACTTTAAGATGTGGGAGCGTGGGGGGTGTATGTTTACTTTCGTTTTCAATTAATGTGGTGGTCCTTGTGCAAATGAGTGAATGAGATATAAAAGCTTAGAAGGAAATAAAGAACCAACGTAAACTAGGCTGGCACTGTTTAAACTGGCGAATTATTCCGGAGTTCTCCCGGCTAAAGTCTGGAAGACACGTGACGGGAAAGTAACACCAGGCTTATTTTAAATAAACAACTATTAACACTACAAAAAACAGGCCTATTAATATAATTATAAAAAGAAACATACGTGCACATTTTATAACACGTCTAAGCGAGATCACAAGAAGAGTCAAATGTTCCCCTGCTGCATTGGGGCGTACCCTACTACAGCTAACTCACGGGAAAAGTTCGCTATACAGGAGAGGAAACATCATACTTAAAGAGAAAGCAAACTTTTCCTGTTTGTTTTTGCTTATTTTTGGCCGAGGCTGCGATTGCCTATCTAAAGGTCTACTTATTCGTTTCTGATTTTGGATTTGAGTTTGCGTAGCTTACAGCAGGGGAGGCAAAACCATTTTGGATTGAGCCAAACACGTCACAAGGATCACGACAAAACATTACAGGTGTTTACTCGGGATTCTTTTAACCTTGGAGAATTTAGCTAGAAAAAAGGGGCTACACAGCGCACTGCGTATGAACAACCAATGCGACGTCTTTTTGCTGGTGTTTGTTCGCTTACATAACTGCAGCAACTGTAGAAAACGAGTACTATCACGTTTTTTTAATTTTGGTATCGACTTGGTACCGAAGTATCGGTTCTCGTGACATCCCTACTTACGATTGAGGTTTTTATTCACAATCAAAAACGGCAATCATGCATAATGTATAGTCTATAGGCAGCGAGTGAGGCTGAGGAGTGGCATGGCTAATATGACAAACTATCGTAGCCTATAGAGGACATCTAATCACACTAACGCACAGCAGTATGCCTATGGCTGGTGGTTAGAAATGTAGTTTTAACAATCCCAGTTAAATTAGATAATTAATAATATTGATACTTGTATGCGGTGGCAGGCTACGTAAAAAGAATTGCAGAAAACAAGAACATTAAGGTAAAGAAGAAAAAAGACAGAAATTTGGTTGTAATTGTCATCGAACTTTCAGCAAACGGAGGTTGCACACCCACCAAGCTACATCACCTTCAGTATCCTAAAGATGATGTGCAAAATTTTAAATATAATCTGTTACCAAACTATACACACCACCAGCACTTGCGGAATCCAAAGCGAAAGAAAATCGGACAGTAAGAGCACGACCTACTTAAATATAAAACCAAACAATAGTACTTAGTCATAGTATATGTCCGCCATTAGATTATAATGAAGCGGCAAGCAGCAATCTAATAGGAACATTTGAGAAAGTTGTATTCCTATATTGATTTTTTAATGCAAGGATTACAAGTACAAAGACGAATGCCATGCCCGGTGACTACCACAAGTTCAAATAAATTGCCGCCGCGCAGTGCGTGTACAGCACTACTATGCTCGTCTCACATGCACAGGCTTTCTGAGAAATTGACATCACCAATTAGAAGTTATGAAACTGGGGAAATTGCTGTAAATAGTCATGTTTCTTCAAGTACAAAGACGAGTAAATATCTACCGCGTGCGGTGGCAACCCTGAGCTCAAAAATAAATTCTCACACACACAGGCTTTCTGAGAAGTTGGCAGCCATACAGTAACAAATGTTGAAATGCACTGGGTTCATATGAGATTGCAAAATTATTCTGTTCGTGTGCAGTGTCTTGATAGGTTTCTTGTCATTTTGTTTTAAATGTTTTGGACTGAGTCATTTTGATGCAAACCACACAGCAAAAGTCATCTAAAGACGGTGTGCAACACTGTGTGTCTATAAAAGGATCTATTAAATTATAATTGTAAACCTTTATCAAGTTAGTTTAAGTCGTGATGGGAATAAGACTAATATTTTCAATAAGTATGATTTAAATTGATCAAATATTCAAGCAGTTAAAAATAGAAATGTACAGTACTGTTTACAGTGAGTACAATTATTAATGTATCGACAAGCTTGGTTTTGTGTTGAAAGTAGACCATCTGAGGATGATATACAGCTATTTTGAAGCAATTTGGTATTACGGTCTCAGAGGAGTTAGTTCAAATTTAAAGTGTCAAACTATAAAGTCCAACCAATAATCGACCAAACTCGGCTATTTATAAAAAATTCTGTTTTCAAGGTAAATTTTATTTAAATTAAACAACTTTAAATTGTGATGTGAATCATAAGACAAATATTGTACAGAAGTATTATATAAATTGGTCCAATATTGAATCAGTTAAAAATAGAAATGTACAGTACTGTTTAAAGTAATACATTTTGATTCAATGTGAGCTCAATGTTTTAAATATCGAACATCCCCAACTTCTTTCTATAGTTGACGATCTGAGGATGACAGTGATTTTGGTGTAATTTGGTCTAATGGCCTCTGAAAAGCTGATTAAAATAGATATGTGATAGAGTAAAGTTCACCAAAAAAAAATCACAAAACTATAAAAAATTCAGTTTTTAAGACAACGATCTGAGATTTTCCACACTTCATGTCTTGGGATATTTATATATTTTTCTGATGAAGATTGTTTAATGAACCAGTGAAAAATTGAATGTACTGTAGTGATTACAGAAATCCATTTTGATGTGCTGTGATCTAATTTTTGGAGATATCAACACAATATTTTAGATATTTCATGTTTTGTTGAGTGTCTGAAGATACTATCCTGTAATTTGATTTGATGTAATTTGGATATGTGGTTTTGGACCTGGACCCTTTGGGTAGACCATAATGACCATAATGCACTTCCCTGAGCAAATGCAATGTGACGCGTCGCAGTTACTAGACTGATGGCCTTAGCGAGCAACACCTGCCCCTGCAGCACAAGTGCACTGCAGTCCAGACCCTGTTTGTTGACAGGGTTGCTTATTGGTGCTAGATTGGCAATATAACCCTGCCATAGTTCAAGCTCAGTACAATATCTATAAAATAATAATACGTACAATTACAAGAAGTGACCGGCTGCTCCAGCTGGACACCTAATTAGCAATAGGAAAATCCTTAACTAATAGTAGTTATCTCAGGTGAGTTTTTACATCCAGAGCCTCCATCGCGTCACAGCATCGAAACTAAAATCGTATTGTTCGAACCTATTTCTAACCATTTTGTGCCATCTGGTATTTGGTACCAAATGGGGCTGTTTGCTAACATTTAAATCTTTTTCAGGCTCCACAACAGTACATTTTATACATCTCAAAAGTAATGGTGAAATTGTGAAATAATCTGGGCTCCCCATTGGGATGTCACAAGAACCGATACTTGGGTACCAAGTCGATGCCAAAATTCTAAAAACATGACGGTACGGGTTGCAATAAAACATCTTTAAGTAAGCGAACAAACACCTGCAAAAAGATGTCGCATTGGTTGTTTGTTCGCAGAGCGCTGCGCAGCCCATTTTTTCTTGCTAAATTCTCCAGGGCAAGCTGCTGTAAGCTACAGCAAACTCAAATCAGAAATGAACAAGTAGGCCTATATAGACAATAGCCTTGGTGACCAAGCGAAAAAGAAACAAAAGAGGAAAAGTTTGCTTTCTCTTGAATTATGCTGGGTCCTGACCCGTATACATGAAGAGAAAGCAAACCTTTCCTGTGAGTTAGCTCTAGTAGTTCACACCCCAATGCAGCCGAGGAACATTTGACTCACCTTATGATCTCACTTGGACGTGCTAGAAATGTGCGAGTGTTTCTTTTTATTATTATATAACTATGCCTATTTATTATTTCCATGTTTTTCTTGTCTTTGCCATGGTACTGCAATTGAAATGATGTGCCATCATTCAAAGCTTATTGTTTGTAATTAAAATGTAGTGTATGTTTAAGTACATAGGGTTTAATTTATTGTTTTGTTCTTTACCATGGTGTTGAATTGGGTATCGTGAAATTTCACAGGTATTGGTTTCGACTACGAAATTTCTGGTATCGTGACATCCCTAACCCTTTTTTTTTTTTCTATATTTTTCGTAGATTTCCTGGTTTCAAAGAAGTACGTCTTGTCCCTGGCAAACATGACATTGCCTTTGTCGAGTTTGAGAGTGAGGGGCAAGCAGGAGTGGCAAAAGACGCACTACAAGGTTTCAGAATCACAGCCACTTGTGCTATGAAGATCACGTACTCTAAGAAATAGTTCCCTAAGGCTTGAACTGGCTATGGGACAAATTTGGTTAGAAATGTCATGTATTCTTTTCCCATCCTTAATTTTTTATGCCATGTTTTGTGTTGAAATTTTGTGTATTTTTTGACAGGTTTCTGTGTGTTCTGTATCTTATCTGGTAAAAACTAGAATCAGAGGTTTCTGTTTTGTAAGTCGAACATTAAAGAGCTTAACAGTTCTTTTAGTTTAAATCTCTGCATGTGTTGGTTTAGCTCTGGTCCTAGTCGACCTCGAACATTGATAGGGCAATCTTGTCCTCATTATTCTAGCACAGACATATAATACATAAACTGATAAAAAGGTAAATTATGAAGAATATGGTAACCTTTGGCTAAACATATTGGCTGTTTATCAGAGGTGCCATCACCAGTGTAAAAGTGGTATTGTCAAACTTTCTCGCCAATCACAGTGTGGTGTATGCATTAGATAAAGAACTCATAAAGCTAGCAGTTTTGTACTGTAGGGATATTATATGTTTTAACGTGAAATATTTCAACTAACAGTGTAATTATGGATGATATCACTGGATGCAAGTTTCCCACAGACATTTCTTCCAATTGTTGGTGAACCCAAAACCCTATAGGTGTCAGGGCTAGTAGGCTCAAGAGCAGAGCTGGGCTACACATAACTAAAATAACTAAACCATGCACCAAAGGAAATTAACAAAAGGAGACCTAGGCTACGGTCGAATTCTCTATTTTGCTTAGGAAGGTTCCTAACTGGTTGAAATGACCCGGAGGTATCTAAGTAGCAGCCATGATAAGTACTGGTGGAATTCTCTTAAGTGCTAAGGAAAGATGCTTCACTGCATCCTAACATGTACTTTAGCATAGGATACACTGGACCATCCTTTACGAAAGGAAAGAAGCAAATGCTGCCCCACAATTCCTTGTGGCAGCAGTATTTAAAGCGACACCATTCAGCCGATGATGGACATGACCAACAAGGCATGCAGATCATATAGCCTAGTTGTTGATTAAACATTTTCCATTCTATGTTATGCCCTATCATGCTAATATGCTTATGTTTTCAAATGTCAACATGTTAACAAACAAACGTAAGAATCATAATATGTAACTGTAGTAGCAAGTAAGTGCAGTCGGATTCCTTTAGCAACGTCATTGTCTTAAGTCCTTATGAATTCTCCTTCATATCTTTCCTTAACTCCATGACGTTTTCCCTCTGGGTTAAGGAAAAGTACACCGTGAAAGTCATTAGGACGTACTTTATTGAGGAATTCGATTGTAGCCCTGGAACTTAACTAACCTGTCCATAAGGGACAGGTGAAACCAATTATCCTTTTTCAGTTAGGCAGAAGTTGCGTCCTCTCATGACAAAAGTGTGGTCAAGAAGCATGAACCCCCGTTAAGACAATTATAATATCTATCTGTTTACATCATGAATTAGGTCTCAGCAGCAGCTGATGCTGCAGTCTTACTTGTCTGAACAAATGCAAGCTCAATTTATGCAAGAATGAAATTCATCAAAAGTATGATGTACACTTCACAAGTTCTTTACAGTTAGATGGGTACAGTTATACACGATTGAGCCTCTATTACATACAATTGATTTACAATAATCCTAAAATGTACTTCCAACACCATTCACTTTAACAACTTCTCGTGCGTGTGGTGCATTCCTGAAAACAACACGGAAAACGAGAAAAGCCATTATCGACAGCCTTGTTTTCTCATTCAGATGTTTATCGAGAATGATTAAACACAAATATCAGAGTGGTGGGTTTGTATTACTATTATCTTTCCTGAGCAACAATTCAGGGCTGCCAACTTTTCCGAAAACCTTGGCCTGAGAGATTGTAGTTGTGCGCGCGCGCGCAATTCTTTTGAAGCGCTGGTTGTCACCACACAGCAGACATTTATTTGTTTTTGTACTTGAAGTTACAGCCATTTCACCAATTTCATAACTTCTAATCCTTACCCTTAATCATAAAATGAACACAGAAATAAAAACTTTCTCAAATTGGATAGCCGCTTTGCAGAAGTAATAAAAATAGAGCACTGTCCGATAGTTTTTTTTTTTTTTGCTTCGGATTGCGCAAGGGCTGGCGGTGCGTAGGCGCCATGCAAAGCGGCATTTTGTAGTTTTTTCAGTGGTCTGCAATAGCAGTTTGCCCTTTTCAAAAGAAAATGCCTGAATGCATCGTGAGAAATAGGCTACGAGCTGTGGCATGAGAGCGTCTGAAAAGGGTAATTTGCGCGAGTCTCACGCATAGTATAGCTCAAGCCTGTGTGTGTGCGCGCGTGCGCTTGTTTTTCTATACTTGTGAGGACCGAAATTTGAATTTTACTATCCAAGTCAGGACCTTTTGGAGACATTAGGACCAAAAGGTTTATTCTTTAATAGAACGCAAATGGTTGCTCTAAAATACCTAGTATTAGATACAATAATGTTCCTTGTGATAAAGGCAACATATGGAACACCAAAAAAGTCTATAAAATGTTTTTCTCGACAATAAAACAATAGTTAAAAGATAATGGTTAAGGTTAGGCATAGAATAAAGGTGATGGTTAGGGTGAAAGTTAGGTTTCGTTTTTCCAAAAAAACAACTTTTTTCAATGAAATTAACAGTAAAATGACTTTCCTGTCCTAAGTAGGATAAAGCTTTGTGTGTGTGTGTGTGTGTGTGTGAAACTCCAAAGCAGAGGATGGTAACAGCACAAGCGCAAATGACACCAAAACGAAGCAAAGACTTTTTACTAAAGAGTTTTAGTAAACATTTAAGAAACGCCTAAAAACGGAATCGGAAAATGCCAAGAGAATACATTTGAAGTGGATTTTGTGTTACTTAGCGTTAGAAGTATGCCTATAACATTTACATAATTGGAAAGTATATTAGTTATCTTGTGCCTTTGGCCTTAGTCCTACGGAGCCCCTAAGTCCCGAAAAGTGATTTAAAAAATAATAATGTTTAATAATTATCTTGTGCGCACAAATCTATCTTGTGGGAACAAGTTAGTTCTTGTGTGCACAAATTATTATCTTGGGTAAGATACTGTTCCCACAAGATAAAAAAAAATTCCTTGTGGGACTTTAGGGGCTTCACATAGTCCAGTAAATGACGCTGCTCCAACGAGTTCTCTCTCTGTGGTGACTGATTGCATGCAGTCCGAGAGAGTAAAGTTCTCTCTCTGTGGTGACTGATTGCATGCAGTCCATGGGGAACGAGAGAGACGAGTTCTCTCTCTGTGGTGACTGATTGCATGCAGTGCGCATGGGGAAGGCGAGAGAGTCAACGAGTTCTCTCTCTGTGGTGACTGATTGCATGCAGTGCGCATGGGGAAGGTGAGAGAGTCAGTGGAGGGGTCACCGATGTGGAACCTTCATGAGACACATGCAATTGAGCACTATCACAGATATGTCAAACTGTAAAATTATTGTAAAAACATTTTAAACAGCAACGATAAACAAATGAAAATAATTTATGTTAGCTGCATCAGCAGCGAGTCAGTGACGTGATTCGATTTTTCCGGATCAGGTGGCGGGTGCAACCATCTTTTTCTTTACTCAGGGTGGTAAAGTGAATTCTAAAATAGCGTGTAAAGACGTTTACACAAACTACAGAGAAATACGACATTTTAAAGGGGCCCTATTATGCTTTTGGGGTTTTTCCCTTTGCTTTAGTATGTTATATAGCTTTTTGTGCATGGAAAATGTCTGAAAAGTTACAAAGCCCATAGTCCACGCTAAAGGGAGCTACTCTCTCTCACAGAAAACACTGCTCCCGAACGGCCTGAAACGCCTTGTTTGTTGTCCAGCGTTTTCTTCCGAAACGTATCTACGTCTCTAAGTCACACATTTGAATAATGTTTGGCACGCCCTCAACCAGAGCCAGTCAGAGGGGAGGCCGGGTGGTTTCGCCATGTTGTGAAAACGCTGCTTTGTTCTACGAAATCAAATTCCCTTTGTTTGGCCAGCTGACCAATCAGAGCAAACTGGGCTCTTCGGCAGGGGGGGCCTTAAAGAGACAGGAGCTAAAATGGAGCGTTTCTGAGGGTGAATAGGGGTGCTGCAGATCCAGGCAGATTGGATAAAATAAATTGTTTATTGAACATTAAAACGCGTAAACCTATTCTAGTAGAACTCCTAAATAAAGGTATGAACCTGAACATTTGCATAATATGGCCCCTTCAATAAAAAAAAATTTTTTAAATATAAATTGCCTACAAACAGGGTGGCAACTGGGGTGACCAGGCCATTTTCTCACCCCTTGGAACCGCCAGTACATATAGGCGCCGATTCCATGAGTGCTCTAGTTCTCTGTGCTCGAGCACCCACCAAAAAGATTGAGGACCCACTGGGAAGGCTGATAAAAAAAAAAAACAAACGAACACATACAGTATATACTACATATAAAACTACATATAAGATTTCTCCCGGGGGAAAATTACAAGGGGTCAGTGTGCCTCTATCATGTATATAAATGCTGCCTGATGAATATTTGTTGTGAATGTGGTCAATGTGTAGCTATGTAAATACTGTGTGATGAATGAAAGGGTATTTTTTGCTAAGTCATTGCTATCGGTTGTAGGCGAGTGACTAGTGTTGGCCAGACTGTGTGTGTGTGTGCTGGTGGGATGGTGTAGCCTGGTCGAATTTGTAGCGGAGTCAATTTTTTGTTACGATTTGAGTCTATGTCCGACAAACGACAGTACTTTTATTAAAGCAAGCGCAAAAAAATATTTTGTGACTATCATCACCTTGTTGGTATTCACTTTATTTGGGCACCCACGGGCAAAATCATAAATCGGCGCCTATGACCACACCCATGTCAACAGCAGCGTCACAGAGGTGCTTCCCTACTTTGAAGAGGATCAAGACCTACCTGAGGAACACCATGACACAGGATCGCCTGAATGCTCTGACTATGCTC
Organism: Galaxias olidus; assembly: GCA_026901105.3. NCBI lineage: Eukaryota > Metazoa > Chordata > Actinopteri > Galaxiiformes > Galaxiidae > Galaxias > Galaxias olidus. The sequence goes on from JAPMUY010000886.1 coordinate 101,011, forward strand.
TCCATGGAGAAAAAACATCCAATTAACTATTGTATACATGTACATACAAAACAATAATTAAGTAATTGAGAGGTTTGCCATTCAGGCCAGAATGGCCAAATTCCTTTACAAATGAGATGCCAGACACACATACACATGCACACAAAGTTCCCTTGACCCCATTTGTTTTTGCATATAGTTGACTTTAGCATACGATTGTATTGTCTAAAAATACCTCACATTTTTTATATTGGCAATTAATAAATACTATATCACAGAACACTGGTATCCTGCCGTTAATGTTAAATTTTATTGGTGAAGCCCCGCCTAGAATATTTTTCATCAGCCGCCACTACCATCAGAGATTGCCGCAACGAATTTAAGACCAAACTTATTATTCTGGTCCAACACACAGCAAATTGCTTATTTTTTCAGAGCCAACTTTCCCGTGGAAAGAAGCAATAGACGAGCCATACGAAAGAAAGAAACTGCTTTAGCGAATTAGCAGCTGAGGCAAAACAGCGAGGTTGAAGAACAAAGGTGTCCTGTGAAAATTGGATGCCGTGGATTTGAGGCAATATCAACAACCAAACTACTTAGGGAGTTAGGAATCTGCAGCAAGGAATTGTGCCAGACCATAAAAACTATGTCAGATAAAGCATAAAGTAGTAGCCAGTGGCTGTGGCTGAAGAGGAAAGATCCTATATGGGCACAAAAGTAAACAACATCATGTTGAAAAACCATAAAACGTGGTATAATCTCAGAACAAAGGTATAAAAGGTTTAAGTTTTTCCTGCATTTACCAAGCCTGCAGGAACAGAGTAGGGAAAGATCGTGTTCTTCTCTGTTGGTATCCATCCATGCAGTGCAGAGTTGGCAGAAAGCGCCTGCAGGAATAGGAAATGGGTATCTCACTTAATAAACTTTTTTATTTATTTTTATTTTTAATATCTGGCCATGCCGAGAGGATAGAGGGGGGTGGCTCTGAGTCTGAGACGTCATTGCTCACCGTTAAGCCATCTGAAGGTGTCGCGGGCTCAAATTAACCAAACATCTCAAACCGTCCATTCCAAGCCATTCTAAAAATATTGGCTTTTGAAGTGCTCATCTTGGAATACGGCCTAATGGATATTATAACAACTTATCTTGTGTATTTTGAAAAAATCATCGATTAATCATTAACAACCCTACTTCAGAGGTACACCTCCAATTGACTCAAGTTACGTCAGTTAGTCTACCAGAAGCTTCTAAAGCCATGACATTTTTTCAAGCTGTTCAAAGGCCAAGTCAATTTAGTGTATCTTCTGACCCACGTGGAATTTGTATATAGTGAATTAGAAGTGAACAAACAATTGTTGGAAAATGTACTTCTGTTATGCACAAAGTAGATGGCCTTACTAACTTGACAAAAACTATAGTTGTTAAAATTTTGTGGAGTGGTTAAAAAAAAATTGTTTCAATGACTTCAACCTAAGTGTAGCTACACCTCCGACTGCAACTGTACATACTGCCCTACACAGATCTACAATCAACTTTTGTAGATTATGTCATAAATCTGTGATTATCTGAGATTCCTTTTTAGTTTTATGTTTATAAAGCAAGGAACGTTAAGGAAAGGTTTTCCACAAAAACAGACCTCCTTTTGGAATTAAACAATGAATATACACTTAGGCAAAAAAGTTTATTTTTTTACATTGTTAGAGTATTAAACATTTTACATATTAGCACTATTTAAAATTGTATTACTTGTAGGCCTACTCATTTGCTTCAAACTCACTGACAATAAACCTAGATAATAGACCTTTAAAACATTGCTATTACTGAAAGAATGAAAACAGAATATTTACAAAAAATAAAATCTGCAACAAACTGTAAAATTTAAACAATTACAGTTAAACAATAAGATAAGAAACTGTGCAACAAAATACATGCCACTTAATTGCTAGACTGAATCAGACTATAGATCAACCATTATCATTTATATTGAATATTGGGGACAAATATTGCGACGTATGCATATTCTGTCAGCGCAATATTAGTTCCAGACAATAATGTTTTTACAAACTAGATTTCTGTCACGCTAAATGACCTGATTTAAACAGCAGCAGTGAAACAGTCAAGCTCTATCCAGGTGAAGATTTAAAAAACAAATGCAAAAATGTAAGAACTCCGGATGAGGAAAGTAAGATAGCTCATTTACGCTTCTTTACAAAGTCTTTGGCTTCTTTCTGTAGTCTCTCAATATCTTCCATATCACTGTCATTAGAGTTAGAGGGAACATAGTCAGAGTCTTCATCCATGTCCTCGCTGTCGTCGTTAATAAATTTGTCATCATCTTCATCATCCCCCTCCTCCTCCTCCTCGTTGTTTAGTGCAGCCCTTGCTCTCATTACTGCAAAACATATTAGAGACCGGCAAGAAATGAAACACATTTTTAGTCTGTGTGATAAAGTTATGTTTCCATAAGTTTTCATCATAGTACGGAGCCCCCTTTTTTCCTTGTGTGCAAAAGTTAATTTACTATAAATTAATGAGTCTTTAACAACATCAGATGCACATAGAAAACATAATATGTTTACTCTAAGATCATACTACATCCTAGCTAGGGAGCTAAAACACCTGCTGCTGGGGTACAATCAAGCAGCTACCTAAGCAAGCTAGAAAACATAATATCAGCAGATATTTGTAAGCACTAAAAGAAATTGCATCTAGTTTGCTAAATTCCTCAGTAGTCCCTGTACCGTAGCAGTAACGCTGTACAAGATCATGGGTTATGGTTAAATGTTTTAGTCAGTGATAATGCATGAAACTAAAATACATACATCATTTAAATAACTGGTTCATTAAAGACATGTTATGCATTTGTAGAAGCACATTAGTCGGCCTACAGCTACTGCTTCTGGCTGTGGGCATCTGAAGGCGTTAAGAGACGCACATGACATTATAGTAAATAACTTGTTCCTACTAGATAAAAAGATAGTGTGCGCACAAGATAAAAAGAACAATATCACCTTTAGGGACTTAACCATTCTTTTGAAAAAGTAAATAATGTTCTCTGTCTTTTTTGAATTTGAAACAAAAACCAAAACTTTATAAGATCACAATACTATAAATTAAATACAGTAATTAAATAATGGCTTAAGTCACAGTATATGTTTAATGAAGAGTTTAGAATTAGTCATTCATTTGCATGATGCTGTGCTGAAACATGTTTTGGGAACTATCAGTTTTTCAGCATTTTTTGGTAGACAAAACTGCCATAAGTCTGATTCACAGACATAGATGATCATATAGACCTTCATAACTTGTTGATTGATGGAACATTTTAACATGTATCTATATATGTATCACATATAGTATTGTGTGCCTTAAAAATAATCTGGCACATTTGGTAAGGTACATTAATGGACTTACGTCTTATAGGGTAGAAAATTCTCTAGACTTAATCAGTATGAGTGGACTAAAAAACCCAAAATAATAAACAGGAAACTCATACAACTGAGATGATTCAATTTGCATTCTTCCAATCATCTTTTAAGGGCTCTAACTTAATGTTTAGTCATAGGTATGACTAGGATACAATATATAAATGCATCTTTATTATGAAAATGTGTGAATAGATAATGACGGTGTTATTCTATTAAAACCAACATAAAGTATATTATAAAATGATTCATACCAGTTTGTACAGTGTGCTTGTATTCTTTCCAGTGAACAGGATTCTTTCTGCAAAAAAATGTTTTATATTAAAACAAATATAGGCAACTTTTTTATATTAACGGATTATCAATATATTTCTTCTGATAGCATTGTAATGTCTAGGGGAGACTGAAAAAATCACGGTTCAGATCAGTCCTCTTGAAGTCTCAATATTTAACACAAATTTTGTCTGCCACCGGGCACAATCTCCCGCGAAACTGACGAATTGCTTCATGGCACAAGGAAGTGCGTCACTAAATCTGGAAGAGATGCCCATACTTGGGAGTATAGTCGTTGATCGTGCAGGCAATATGCAGTGACCACGAGCATTCTTTGCAATGGTTTGGGAAAATAATTACACTAAGGAGTCGCCAAAATCATCTCCTACACAAACTGCCTATAACTTTAAAGAAAATAGTAATTTAGTTAATTTATCATGAATTTGAAATTATATTATTTAGATAATAAAAAAAAAATACATGACTCCATTTTTGTTGCAGATAGCAACAGAATTATTCATGCTGACATGCTTATGATAATACTTGCATTTCCCACTCTTGGTCATTTATTAAAACAATGGCTGAATTTGTATGTCCATCCCACCTGTAGCAGTCAGTTCCATAAGGGCACTCCGGCAAATTCACATTCTCCTCTTCCAAGGTCTCATTCTCATAATCACTGTCTCCAGGGTGACTACTTTCTTGGAAGTGAAGTGGATTTTTTCTTGAGAAAAACAGAGTAAAATATTAATTTGAAAGTCTCTTGAACTTCTCACACGCATAGGCTGCGGAAGGTCGGGGCAAACTGGGCTTAGCACCCCCAAATCTGTAATTAATGTAAAATAAATTGTTTTGCTTTTAACAATTACAACTAACGCCAGTATGAACGCAAGTAATCAATATCCCTACAGTACGCGAAGTGTCCGTAATGGTATAAGCACATAAAAATAAAAACACATAAAAAAGTATATTTACAAATCAAATAACATTTTCAGAAATGTTTTCAATGTTCACATTTACAAATCAAAAGCTTTGCTTGCACACTGGCGAATCTACGTTTGACGATCGAAAGACACCCTTAATCCGCTTGAATTTACGCACAGAATTTTTAGGCAAATGCTGTGTTTAAAATTGCGAATTGAATCGCAGCATATGTATCGTGATACATATTGGACCGCCAGACTCTTGCAAATACACAGCCCTATGCAATATGTTAAATTTGAGTATGGAAAATGTTCCCGAATGACACACTATATTTGAGGAAATGTTGAGTACCCGAGAGAGGTTACTAGATGACGCTTCATGCCCTGAAATGTAATTCGGCAACTTCCTTCTGGCTTTGACAGAATTTCAAAAATCCCCGGGTTTTGTTCACTTTCCAGTTGAGTATACGAATAATATAAGCCATCTTTGTTCACGAGTGAGGGAAAAATGGAGCGCGAGATTGACAGGCGGATTGGTGCAGCATCAGCAGTAATGCGGGCGTTGTACCGGACCGTCGTGGTGAAGAAGGAGCTGAGCCGAAAGGCGAAACTCGCAATTTACCAGTCGGTCTATGTTCCAACCCTCACCTATAGTCATGAGCATTGGATAGTGACCGAAAGAATAAGATCGCGAGTACAAGCGGTTAAATTGTGTTTCCTCCTTAGGGTGGCTCGGCTCAGCCTTAGGGATAGGGTAAAGAGCTCGGTCATCCGGAGGGAGCTCGGAGTATAGCCGCTGCTCCTTCGTGTCGAAAGGAGCGAGATGAGGTGGTACGGGCATCCGATTAGGATGCCTCTTGGGCGCCTCCCGTTGGAGGTTTTCCGGGCACACTCTACTGGTAGGAGACCCCAGGGTAGACCCAGAACACGCTAGCGGGATTATATATCTCGTCTGGCCTGGGAACGCCTCGGGATCCTCCAGGAGGATCTGGAAAACGTTGCTGGGGATAGGGACGGCTGGAATTCCCTGCTGAGCCTGCTGCCACCGCGACCCGGCCCCAGATAAGCGGCGGAAAATGGATGGATGGATGGATGGATAAGCCATCTTTGTACAAAAGGTTCTATACTAGATTTGGGTTTAAGTAGTCAGTATACAGTATGTACTCATTGAGTATGTAGAAGATAGTATTTAAGTAGGCGTTTCCAAATATGGCCATATTCTTCTGTAGTTCCCGAGTTGATTCACAAGCGAAGCTTCTTCTTCAGCGATACCTAACATTTCCCGGTGTGTGTTTGGCTGATCATCACCACTTTCACAACAAGCTTGCTGGTTCCTGGCACTGTCGCACTCTATTACCGCTTGCTGATTTTGGGTGACTGTGTTTGTACTATTTCAATGTTCTAGGACAATCTCAGTGTGCATCCCCTTCTTAAAGATATTGGCTCATTTTGGCCACAGAATATTTGTCTAAAAATTTCAAGCAGATCAAGCGTGTCTTTCCAAACATAGATTCACCAGCGCGCAAGCAAAGCTTTTGATTTGTAAATGTAAAGATTGGAAACATATCTGAAAATTACGGAAGCCCTTAGCTGCCATACATTCATTTATTTTATTTACTGTTTTCCCGTGATAGAGATGATTGAATTTGTTATCTCGAGATCTCTGGTCACTTATATCCGTTTCCCCGTGATAACGAGTCATTAAAACTTTGTTTTCTCGAGATCTTGAATTATTTATGTCATTATCTCAAAAAAACAAATTTGTTTTCCCGAGATCTTGAATTATTTACGTCATTACCTCAAAATAACAAATTTGATTTCCCGAGATAACGGGATATTTTTTCTTGAGATAACGATCCAAATTAAATTAACTTGTTATCACGGGTAAACGGACATAAATAACCCGAGATCTAGAAAACAAATTACATAATCTCGTTATAACGGGAAAACAGAGTAAATAAAATATATGAATGTATGGCAGCTTAGGGCTTCCGTAGAAAATGTTATTTGTATTTCTGAAATAATTTTTTGCACTTATTCAAATAATGATTTATGAAACTTTTTATTACTTGACAGGGTAACGTTAGCTAGCTAACCAGCTAATACCAAAGAGTTTGAAGCATGTAAATTATTTACTAATACTACAGAAAATAGCTGGGTAGCTAATGCGCAAGACAAAACTGCTTGCATTTTCCATGTCATGCTAATGCGCCAATCCTAACCTAACTCATTCCAGATGGGGAGCTGTGAAACGCTGAGTTTACTGTCAGTAAGTGCATAGTTAACTGTTAATAAAGTTGTATTAACCTTAATAAAGCAATTAATACGCTTTGTAAAGGTTTTACATATCGAATCATTGTAAAACCTTTAAAAGAATTAAAAGCAATTATAGGCAACATTTTTTTATCAACGGATTATGAATACATTTCTTCTGATAGCACATTGTAATGTCTATGGGAGAATGAAAAATTTCATATCAGTCCTCTTGAAGTCTCATCTAATTTTGTCTGCCACCGGGCACGATCTCACATGAAACTGTGACAAATTGCTTTATGGCACAAGTATGTGCATCACTAAATCAGGAAGCGATACCCATACTTAGTACTTAGCGAGTATAGTCGTTAATTGTGCTAGTGACCACAAGCATTCTGCATGTCTTCTTTGCGACGTTCAGGGAAAATAATTACACTAAGCAAACAGTAGGGGTCGCCAAAATAATCTCCTACAGATAAACTGCCTCTTAACACATAATATTTATAAGTATCTTATAAGGTCTTATTACGTTATTAAGTATGAACTAATACATATTACATTACATTATTCATGAACACTTATTACAAGGACCTTCATTTAAACCTCATTTGTTTAATCGTCTTTTAATTAATTATTCTAGGGTGCCTATTTTTCTCTTCCAACAGCCACATGTAATGAGTTGACGCCAATTGCTCATTTACATTCATTATTAGCAGACTGATGCTATTGGCTAGGAATAGTAATGTTCAGTTGTTGTCATGGTTGCTGTCGGAGTACTTCAACCTTATGTAGACTGGCCCAAGTCCGTGATTGGTCAATTACATTGCCTTTCATTTTCTACATCAAAACTTTTAACTTTTTACTGTGGTTGGTACAATCCCTGAGTGATCAATGCTAGATATCATCATCATTATCATCATCATCATCATCATGATGCTAGATATGCTAGATAAATAAATATAAAAATTTTTAGATCATGGGCCCTTTCAGGCCTGCAATTTAGGCAACTTGAACAGAAAACAATTATTTATCTTTCAACAAAAAAACCTTATCAGTATAATTAGCAACACCAACCTAAGAGAAATTAAGCAAGCTTATATATTATTGTTCATACCTATAGCAATCTTTTCCATATAGGCAAGGGGTCCTTCGCTGAGCTCTGGGCTGGGTAAAGTTAGGCGCACCATTTGATCCATGAGACTCTACCCTTCTGACCGTCAGTTTGTTATGGCACGGACTCTTCGGATCTTCAGATTCAGAGGCATTGCCTCTACTTGTCATACTATTACGATTATTTGGTGCCGTGGGTGCTGATTTTTGTTTATCTAAAGTCTTTTCTTGGGCCTCCTCTGTGCCAAAGTTGACAGGTTCTTCACTCTCTTCCTCCTTGCTGGCCATCACCTGTTAAAGAGAAAGCCACGAAAATATACACTTAACTTACTAGTATATTGTTAAGTTGAAAATGAATATAATATGTTAAAATTATATGAAAAACATTTGTAGCATTTCTTCTGTGATTGTACTGCACATTTTAAATAAATAAAAATCAAAAAATTGGTCAAATTCAGGTGAAGTAAAAACTGAAGAAAACTGAAGTTTTAATAGGGATAGGTTGAGGTTTGTTCTCCAAGGAAAACATTAACATATAAAAGTGATCCATATAATTATTTGTTACTTACCGCTTGCAAATCATCAAAATAAAATTTCACACACAACATTTTGGCCATTTTCTTTCCTTTATTTTGTCAATTTTGGATCACTAAGAAACTTAGAACACTCTCGATTGTCACTAATTGGAGCATAATATTTCATAATATTAAGTTGTGACATCCGAACCAAACCATTTAAGTACATTCTTGCACTTTCTGAAGTGGCCCTTAAAGGGATACGTCACCCATTTCCCAAAACACTGTATGTTGCTCTTAAGGCTAAATGAAGTATATTGAATAAGATCGGGTCTTAAGATCAGTGTAAGTGAAATAAACGTATTTTATCTCCCGAGAATGGCACCAGTCAAGGGGTGGGATATATTAGGTAGTAGAGTAGGTGAATAGTCAGTTCTTCCAGTTGATGTGTTAAAAGCAGGAAAAATGGGCAAGCGTAAGGATCTGAGCAACTTCGACAAGGGCCAATTGTGACGGCTAGACGATTGGGTCAGAGAATCTCCAAAACTGCAGGTCTTGCGGGGTGTTCCCGGTATGCTGTGGTTAATAACCTAGCAAAGGTGGTTCAAGGAAGGGCAACTGCTGAACCGGTGACCGGGTCAGGGGCGCCCAAGACTCATTGATGCATGTGGGGAGCGAAGGCTAGCCCATCTGGTCCAATCCCACAGAAGAGCTACTGTAGCTGAATTTGCTGAAAATGTTTGTGCTGGCTATGGAAGAAAGGTGTCAGGACACACAGTGCATCGCAGCTTGCTGCGTATGGGGCTGTGTAGCTGCAGACCGGTCAGAGTACCCATGCTCACCCCGGTCCACCACCGAAAGCGCCTACAATGGGCATGTGAGCGTCAGAACTGGACCATGGAGCAATGGAAGAAGGTGGCCTGGTCTGACGAATCACGTTTTCTTTTAGATCTTGTGGATGACTGGGTGCGTGTGCGTTGTGTACCTTGGAAAGAGATGGCACCAGGATGCACTATGGGAAGAAGACTAGCCGGTGGAGGCAGTGTAATGCTCTGGGCAATGTTCTGCTGGGAAACCTTGGGTCCTGCTATTCATGTGGATGTTACTTTGACACATACCACCTACCTAAACATTGTTGCAGACCAAGCACACCCCTTCATGACAACAGTATTCCCTGATGGCAGTGGCCTCTTTCAGCATGATAATGCACCCTGTCACACTGCAACTGTGCCAGATACCACAGGACAACCTTCAGAGTTCTTGTGGAGTAGGGTTGGGCGATTGAACAAATACATCGGCTATCGGCGATTGGCCATCGCAGGTTGTTTTTTTAGGGCGATTTCTGGGGGCTTTTTAAAAAATTTGTTTTGCTAATTTAATGGTCTGCCTCCTCGAGAATTTAACTCTGCAAGTAATTAACCTGTAAAGAGCAATTCAAAGCCTATGCTAATAGGAACTGGCTGTTGGTGTTGGGCCATATTATGCACATTTTCCCAGTCGGAAAACAGGGCAGTGACGAAATGACCAGGGCACCGCTGCTCTCAGTGTCAGTTAACATAGTGTGCTCAGCAGGATGGTGTATTTGCAAATACTCGTGCAAATTGGTAGTGTTACCATTTTTTTCCACACAATACGTTTGCAAAGACGGCAAATTGCGGCTTGCCGGTTGCATCCAGTTTAAAACCAAATAGTCCCAAATAGGGGATTTTATATTATTTTTTGCAACGAGCTCTTCCATGATTGCATTCGCTAAAACCAGCATATGAGAGTGGAGAATCCCCCGCCTCTTGGCACGCTGCACACATAACTGCACAAATATTGCAATCGCCGATTGTTGGGCAGCCGGTGGACAATTGGAAAATTGTAACATATCGCCCAACCCTATTGTAGAGTCTTTGCCTCGACGGGTCAGAGCTGTTTTGGCGGCACGCGGGGGACCGACACGATATTACACAATATAACATTATGGCTAATCGGTGTATTTCTCCCAGTGTTATGCCCGTCAAAGCCGCAGATCTAACAGATCAAAAATAGGCTGTGCATTGTCTAAAAAGAGGCTCACATCTACAATCCAATGTCAGAGCCTTTGTTTAGATGAGGCAAAGTCCAATATTGATCTACTGTAACAAACAAACAGCTGGTCTAATTGCCGAAGACTCACTGTTGAACCAGTATAAGCCCTGAAGGCTCAAACTGAGAATAACAGTTCACCCTGTTGATCAGTCTCCCCCTGTAGGGGAGCAGGTTTGAATGCCGCCAGCTTAATGGCTTGGTTAGAGTGAAGTTTGGACTTAGGGAAGGAATGACGGGTTAGACCACAGTATAACCCCTGAGCCGTCAGAATTCCAGCACGGCAGGACGGTGGCTCAGTGGTTAGCACTGGTGCCTTACAGCAAGAAGGTCTTGGGTTCAAACCCCACCTGACCCAATGGCCTTTCTGTGTAGAGTTTGCATGTTCTCCCCGTGTTTGTGTGGATATCTCCGGTTTCCTCCCACCATCAAAAAATAAACATGCTCCATTCTCCTACCAGTGCCCTGACCAGTCACTGCCAATTCACCTGGAGTCAGTCTGTGTGTCCCATGTGTGTGAGCAAGTCTGTCGTAATATGTTGGGTGAGCAAGTCTGGTGCAAATTGGCTGCCGTGGTATCACTCAGAGTGTTGTGTTTGACAGCTGTCGGTCCATTCGTTGTTCGTTATGTGTAATTAATTGCCAACCAATTTGTGTAAAGCGCTTTAAGTCTCGAGAAAAACCAGTGGGCATGAGGCGTACTGTCGGATACTCAGGTTTTGTCCATGTCCACTTGGACAACATTCTGGTGTTCTCCCACGTTCAGCACATCCACCTGGTTCTCCAGATCAGCTAGTCGTCTAGATAGAGGAGGAACTTTACACCTGTGGCCTGAATAGGAGACAAGATTGCTCCTATGCACCATGAGTAAAGACTCGTGGAGCTAGTGAGAGGCCAAATGACAGAACCTTGAATTGAAAGATCTGGTTTAGGAAGGCAAAGCACAGATACAGTCTCTGCTGAAGTCCCACAGGAACAAAACATGAAAGTAGGCATCATATCAGTCGATTGACGTGAAAAGATTGAAAGAACATCTGCTGTGCAAAGCATGTTAAAAAGGTAAACTACTTAGGAACACATTCAGCCCTCTAGGTCAGAATAGGCCGAAAGCTGCTGTGATTTTTTTTGGAACAAAGATATAAACTAAATTGAACTGGAGGGCTAGAGGTCTCTTTATGTACTTGCCCACTGTTGATTTGATCTCTTAGAAAACTGGGGGCCAAAGTAGGAGTTGCAGTTTGTAACCATGCCGCTATGAAAAACATTCGATGACCAGCCTGAGAAGGTCAGGGCTTATCACCTTGGCCTTTAAAGGTTTTGCGTTTCAGAAAATCCTTACATAAAGAGTTTTAAGCCTGGAACCAAACCAACCAACTACGAGATGAATCGTGACCATAAAACATTTGATTTGGAGCAAAGAAAATATCTAAAACTGGAAAGAAGGCACAGGTACAAGACTGTGTACGTAATTGTTTAAGGGTGAAGGAACAACTCATCTCATAAACCATTGCAAATGATTCATTTCCAATGACTTCGGACCTAGCGATAGTTTAGCACGCTTCTTCATGAATTTAACCTTTGTCATTATTCTAGTGTTCATATTGTTAATAATAGTGTAATATATTGTAGTTCGTGTTGTGTGTGTGTGTACATATAGTTCTTTGTATAGTGCAGTGTTGTCATCGTAGCCGTAACCCTAACAGTGACTCACTGGCCATTTGCGAGTTTGCGGGTGCGGTAAACATTTCCATGGTAGCAGCGAGCTTCACCAATCAGATGTCGCCATTACACTTTTGGATTGTGGTTAGTGTAGTACTACTCCATGACATTGTGAATAAAACATGTTAACAAGGTTGATATCATACGGACCTATGGGTTCTTCAGGAGCAGATGCCATCGTTTTACAATCTCACAGCTCGTGGTAAGTCTACCTTGAATGGTTACGACATTATGGGTAGTAATCAAAATCTCTATGCAGAATGTGAATGGGGATTTTGCTTCCAGAACCTCACCGTTGAGCTCTATGGGGAGGCTTCGCCAAGGCTTGTGTCATTCCACGTCAGGAGACGGTAAGGTCTCTTCTAAGGCCAGTATGAGTTGAGCGAGAGTTCCCAATACGTCCCATACGGGCAGCCGGGTCGTAAGCTTGGATCCTGACACCATTACGTATGAGATGGACTTCTGACGGCTCAGGGGTTACTCTGTTGGTCAAACCCGACATTTCTTCCCGAAGTCCTTTCCAAACTTCCCTCTAACCGATGAATGATACACAATAAATTCTGATTCTGATTAGAAAAATGTCAACCTCTTGCATACGGAGGTCGGGGCACTGCAACACGCTTAGCCATATCTCAAAGACATTTTGGAAATATTGAAACAGATAGAAGCAGCATTTGTATTTACAGTTAGGCCCAAAAATATTTGGACAGTGACGCAAGTTTTGTTATTTTAGCTGTTTACGAAAACATATTCAGGATACAATTATATAATCAATATGGGCTTAAAGTGCAGACTCTCAGCTGTAATTTGAGAGTATTCACATCCAAATTGGAGCAAGGGTTTAGGAATTACAGCTCTTTAATACGTAGCCGCCTCTTTTTCAAGGGACCAAAAGTAATTGGACAATTGACTCAGAAGGCTGCAAAAAAAAAAACAACGCTGCATGGGCTCTTTCCTCATTAACCTGTCATCAATTAAGCAGTTAAAAGGTCTGGAGTTGATTCCAGGTGTGGCGTTTGCATTTGGAAGCTGTTGCTGTGAACACACAACATGCGGTCAAAGGAGCTCTCAATGGAGGTGAAACAGACCATCCTGAGGCTGAAAAAAAAAGAAGAAATCCATCAGAGAGATAGCAGAAATGTTAGGAGTGGCCAAATCAACAGTTTGGTACATTCTGAGAAAAAAAGAGTGCACTGGTGAGCTTGGGAACTCAAAAAGGCCTGGACGTCCACGGAAGACAACAGTGGTGGATGATCGCAGAATCCTTCCATGGTGAAGAAAAACCCCTTCACAACATCCACTCAAATGAAGAACACTCTCCAGGAAGTAGGTGTATCAGCATCTAAGTCTACCATAAAGAGAAGACTTCATGAGAGTAAATACAAAGGATTCACCACAAGGTGCAAACCATTAATCAGCCTCAAAAATAGAAAGGCCAGAATTGACTTTGCCAAAAAACACCTGAAGAAGCCAACCCAGTTCTGGAACAGCATTCTTTGGACAGATGAGACTAAGATCAACCTGTACCAGAATGATGGGAAGAAGAAAGTTTGGAGGAGAATTGGAACAGCTCATGATCCAAAGCACACCACATCTTCTGTAAAACATGGTGGAGGCAGTGTGATGGCATGGGCATGCATGGCTTCCAATGGCACTGGGTCACTTGTGTTTATTGATGATGTGACAAAAGACAGAAGCAGCCGGATGAATTCTGAAGTGTATAGGGATATACTTTCTGCTCAGATTCAGCCAAATGCAGCAAAGTTGATTGGACGGCGCTTCACAGTACAGATGGACAATGACCCAAAACATACTGCAAAAGCAACCCAGGAGTTTTTTAAAGCAAAGAAGTGGAATATTCTGCAATGGCCGAGTCAATCACCAGATCTCAACCCAAAAGCATGCATTTCACTTGCTCAAGACAAAACTTAAGGCAGAAAGACCCACAAACAAGCAACAACTGAAGACCGCTGCAGTAAAGGCCTGGCAAAGCATCACGAAGGAGGAAACCCAGCGTTTGGTGATGTCCATGGGTTCCAGACTTCAGGCAGTCATTGCCTGCAAAGGATTCTCAACAAAATATTGAAAAGTAACATTTTACTTGGGGTTATGTTTATTTGTCCAATTACTTTTGAGCCCCTGAAATGAGGAGCGTTTGTATAAAAATAGCTACAATTCCTACATGTTTAATCATATATTTTTGTTCAACCCCTTGAATTAAACCTTAAAGTCTGCACTTCAATTCCGTTGTAGTTGTTTCATTTCAAATCCAATGTGGTGGCATGCAGAGCCCAAATCATGAAGATTGTGTCACTGTCCAAATATTTTTGGGCCTAACTGTAAATGCTTGCTATGCCTGCCTGGAGTACACATTATAGCAGCATTCAAGAACTCGCTTTAACATTTGAGAAATGTTGGGTAGACATTCTTATATACAATTGTAAAATCTACTCTCTTGTCAGTCATGGATTCTGGTGATATTGTGTATTTGCATGCATCCCCAACTTTTTTAAAGTCCCTTGATGCAGTTTACCACAGTGCTTTGCGTTTTGTAACTGGGGATAGTTTTAGAACTCTTCATTGTACTCTTCAAAAGTAGGATGGTCTTCTCTTAGATCAATAATGACTTGAATTATTATTGAAAGGGCAACATGTTCATAATAAATGCAATTTTCTTGTAAACAGGAAAGTTTGCCTACTGTATTTTTTATGTTGACAGATGTAACCATAATAAACAATAGTATTTTTAACTTTTGATACTGAAGTATTTTTAAACGCAGGTACGTTTGAACTTTGACTCAAGTAGAAATTTGACTCAGGTAGGGATAGGCAAGGAATTTCACTGGAATTAAATGTTCAAGTTTTTGTTAACTGATTATAGAGTTATTACTGTCATTTCATATACCTATTGTGTAGTTATAAAAATACATGTCAAAGTGACAGCCACATTGCAATACTGTGTTTTTAAAGTCTACCTTTCTGGTCTTGATCTTACATGGCCAAATGGCACACAACTGTTCTTACTTTTTAATGTCATGCCTCATGTCAGGATGCACAGCCTACTCCCTCACTATTGTAATACAGACAGTGAAACCTATGGATCTTATCCAACTTCACTTATTGAAAAAGTGTGTTAAAAATAAATAACTTAACTGTTTTTGACATCTGTTCTTCATTCCATTTCTTTCTTCTTACCCTCTTTCTGGGTGTTTCCTCTATGTTTCTTAGTTCAAACTCATTCCCTGAAGAGGTGAGAGGCCCCCTGGCATGCTTCAGTGTACTACCACTGGTGCTAGCCGAATGACCCGACGTGCTCTCAGTTCCTTAAACAAAGTGGGCATTTGTTTGTCTTTTAGTATTTAATCTGCCTTCTGGCATAGGCAGTGCCTTCTTACGCCCCGTTTTATTATTTTTGCAATATCGCTGTGTTTGCAGAATGCAAACCAAGAATTCCAAATACATGTAATTTATCTGGTACAGTTTGGCCACAAAGGCAAACCTCAATAGCATACCTTTGAGCATGGATGATTGATTACTGGTTGCTACAACTGTTGACATCATCCAACTGGGTAATATCCTTTTCTTAGATTCAGCTTTCAGGTCCAGTTTATTCTTATCTTTTTCTAACGTAGTCATAGGCTCTGTCTACAAAACAAAACAATCACATATGGACAATGAAAAAAACACTAAAATGCCAACAGTCAGAAATTAAGATAAGCAACTCAAACCATGTCTTAAAATGTAACTCTTCACTTGACGTTCTGATGTTTATTTCTACATAAATATCCTTGGGAATGTGAAAACCTTCCAACCTGGTCAGAATGTAAAATACTGGAGAGTTCCTTTGTTTCCTTGGGCTCCTTGTTACCCTCAGCAAGTTTGACATTTTGCTCAGGGGAGAAAATAGGAAACTTGGCAGCAGCTTCTTCATCGTCATCAGATTGACTAGTTCTGAAATGCATGTCAAAGTTTTCTTATTAAATTCAATTATATTAAATAAGCATATAATGTTTATAGCGTGTAACAGATATCCAACTGCCTGATTTGCTATTGAGAATAAAATTCTCAGAATTTCAGATTTCAGCTGTAGCAGTTGAAACACTTGTCTTTGCTTTCGTATTGTTCGTACAAACGAAATAGCTATCTTGATGAAAAACAATAAGGGAAAAAATAGCACTGGGAGAACTGCTCCTGGAATGCTCTAAACCTATCTCGCATGCCTCAACGACAACCTGTCAATCACCTCTGTTTGCTATCAACTTGCTCTCTAGCAATCGTGGCTATTCTTTCTGCAGGGAGGGAGCAGAAAGGAAGTAGTACAACATGCATCCATAATCTCCTTCTCCATCTTTATACCAACAGTACCACTGAACATAACATCTAGATCATTTTTTAAATAACTTTACTCCTACTTTATTTACCAATGACATGATAATAAAACAGCATTCTTAGCAAAATGTTCTCAAACTATTTGTATTATTAAAAAAAGAACAATCTGGAGATTTATAACAAATACATATTACTTTGTTCACTTGAATTGCAAAGTTCTACTGATCATGAGTAAATCAGGAAAACACAAATAAATATGAATTAATTATTATTATTATTATTATTATTATTATTATTATTATTATTATTATTAATAATAATAATAATGTCAAATATAGAATTATTCAGTTTTTTTAATGGATTTATTACTCAAGGCATTGAACCAGCACTGTATAAATGTAAAAAATCTGTACGTTTTCTGTATTTGCAGCGCGTTTCTGTAATGTGTCGTGTTTTCTGTATTTGCAGCGCGTTTCTGTAATGTGTCGTGTTTTCTGTACTTGCAGCGCGTTTCTGTAACGTGTTGTGTTTTTGTATTTTTTCAAAATCCTTATCACCACACCCATGACAACAGCATGTCAGTAAAGTGCTTCTCTACTTTGAAGAGGATTAAGACCTACAGTCCTTGAGGAACACCAAGACACAGGATCGCCTGAATGGTCTGGCTATGCTCTCCATGGAGAAAAACTAATCAAAAGCATCCCTGACTTTAATAATTAAGAAATTGAGAGGTTTAGCACTCAGAAGGAATGGCCAAATTCCTTTACAACTAAGATGCCAGACACACATAAAGCTCCCCTGATCCCATTTGCTTTTGTATGTAGTTGACTTTAGCATAAGATTTTATTGTGTAAGAATGCCTCATATTTTTCATATTGACATTTAATAAATAATTACTATTTCCAGAGGTGTAAAGAGTACTGGAAAATCATATCCTAGTGCTAGTTTAGTGCTACTGACTCAAGTACAAGTAAAATTACAAGTCAATGATATTACTCAAGTAAAAGTAAAAAAGTAGTTTATTTAAAAGTACCCAAGTAAAAGTAAATGTACGTTACTAAAATGTAATTCTCTCAAAATGTATTGTAAGGGATTTTCCCCAAACAGATATAAAAATGTCCAGTTCACAGCTTCATTTTGAAACAGGCGAAATTGGTTGCACTGAACTTTGACCTCTTAAAGAATTTTACATTGATTTGACGTAGTTTTCCCTTACAGAACGTTGGAAAAATGACATAAGTTCCAGTGGCCTTTTAGAAAGCGCTCGTCATTTTCAACCTCAAATATCGACACATGTATATCTTCATATTTTTATGAAAATATTTTTTTGTATACACCAGAGAGGTAAGAAACTGAACAGTCTTTTAAAATGACTGAAATCGAGTTTGGCTCAAGCCAATTTACGAAATCTTGCAGTTACCAATTATTCTACTAAATGAATATGTTGAAGGCGCACATGTTCACAATCAACAACACACTGGTTGTTTTAAATTCACTTAGTTTCTCTGTGTTCATAAAAGGCATAAATGGAAATTCAGAAAATAATTGTCTTGTAGCCTAACAACTTACTAGGTAGGCTACTTACTTGACTTGGTGATCGCAGTGGTGTAGTAATGTGTCATTTTGAACGAATCTTTAAAATGACTCGGGACTAACAAGTAGTCTTAGAGAGTGATTCGTACATTTTAGTTGCGCGCGCGTCCCTGAACAGGCTGAACCAAGTTCCTTTCAACTAACTCCCAAAAGGCTCGCGCTAGCGTTTTACTGCATGTTGAACTCGACTGTCATTTCTGCTGTTTGACAGTAATACTGCATCCAGCTGTTTTGAGAGTGAAGCGTGCAAAAAAAATGGCACATTTAAAAATACTCAGTAACGGAATGCATAATAAAAGAAGCGAAGTAGAATCCACGTGTGAGGGTTGTGACGGCATCTGTCCAGTAGAGGGCGCTGCAGGGCCGTGGTGGTGAGGCGTTCCTCTTACAGGATCCCAATTGAACCCAGGTGAGTTCAATCTGGTGATTAGTTAGAGGAATGTTATTTAAGGGTGTCGGCTTTGTTTCAGAAGGAGAGCAGCGTATGGAGAGTTCGGAGGCAGCGGAGCATGCGGAGCATGCGGTGCGAGCTGAACAACAGCCACTACAACAACGACTACAGCAACACAGCTGTGTGTGTGCGTGCATACGTGTGTAGGAGCAACTGGGATCTTGCAGTTAATGATGTTAAATTGTATTGGTGACTGAATATGGCACAATATCTTTCACCAGCCGCCACTGGTCATAGGATCAATGGAAGTACACCACAATGCCATTGCGCAAATCAAACTTGGCACAAGCAAACACTCCCCCCATTGGCTGAAAACTGTGGTAGTTTAAAAAAATTCAGGAAGGATCCCCGATGACGCAACAGAATCATTTTCTCAACTCTTTTGACATTCTGCTGTTTGATTGCAAAATGCTAAATGATGATACAATGTTTAAAATATTGGTATCTGATGAAAAACAAATAAAAAGATTGAAAATGTGTAAGTGAAACTATGTAAAATCAATGTGTAATGTGAAAGTAATCCATTATGGGTCCTTTAACATGTTACGTATAGATAGCTGGACCAATTAGAAAAGAACAATATCTTCTTAAAATCCAGGATACTGTATATGTTTAACCATAGAGAGCAGGCGTTCTGTAATGTAAAACACTGCAGAGTAAAGTACCATACCTTGCTGTTACATTTTCTTCATCCACCGCTGCCACCCTGTAGATATACTTTCCAGGAAGAAGGGAGAAGATGTCCCCATCTTCAAGTGTATGCCACTGGTTTCTGTCCAGGGCTTTAGGGAGGTCATATAGGGAAGACTGGCAAAAGCAGGGATTCAAATGGGTCTGAAATTGATAGAAAAATAGCATGAATTAGATTTTGAATATATTCATCACGCCTGAATCATATAAAAAATACTTTATATCCTAATTTTAAAATGAAGCAATGCTAAGGATGTTCTTGTCCCCAAAGTATTCCATATAGTGACCGTTGAAGTAAAAATCAAAACAAACGGCATAATCCCTTGGTAATAATTTCCTTATAATTTATTTGTTTAGTAAAAATTAAGAAAATAATGTACTGTGTCAAATGTTACAGGTTGCTTTAAAATCAAAAATATATAATTCCACAATACAGTATACTTTAACACACTGACACACTCAGCGACCAAATGCAACTTGGGCTGTAATTAAATTTAATCAAATGTATACAAAATGTTGGCTTTCTTGTACATGTGGTTAGTGTGTAAAATTCAAATTAAGCCAATGGGGTAAGATAAGCAGAGGAAAGGCTATAAATAGACTTCATTATCCTATGTATAGATATAAAAGTTAAAAACAAGCTTACAGGTTTGATGCGCAACCGCCCATCCAGATTCTCTAGGACGCCATGGTTCCTTGATACTCTTTTGTCACTGACCTGAAAACCATAGATTGAAAATAAACAAATAAGTAAATACAAGAGAAATCATAAATTGGCGTTGAGTGCGTAGGTCAATGAAAAAATAAAGAGCATGCCTAAACATTTTTTGTTGCATGTAATCTGATTGTCGTATAGAAATACCTGGTTTCCAAGTACTGTCCAAAACCAAAAGCTTAAGGAGCATCCCGACGTCCCCAGTAGACAAAAACTGTTTAACCACTGACCGTTTTGTCTGTCTCGCTAATACCTAATAAATAAAGGGCTAATACAACTAAATAAACGGCTGTTATTCAAATTATTTGTGCATAGGGCATTAACTTGCAGCTGGCTTGAACCAGCAGAATTATGAGATCACATAATTTCCCTCTGCAGATTTGTTTTGGTCAGGAGGCAATAGAGGGCCCCCCCGCCTTTCACAATAGTAATGTTGTTCCATACCAGAGTACACCCATGTCATCGACTATGCAGTATGAAAATTTTTACATGAAGTCTTAGTTGACCACCTTTTTTCAACGTAATTTAAAAAATATTGACGACGAAAATTACGACTATCATTATGTGTGACTATTGATTTTTAAGCTAGATAGTTTTAAATTCGGATAAAAGGATTTCTAGATTGAAGATTTTTTTATAACGTATTATCAATTCATTTCTTCTGATACAATGTAATGTCTACGGGAGAATGGAAAAATTGCAGTTCAGATCAGTCCTCTTGAAGTCTCAATATTTAAAGGCCCCTATTATTCTCATTTTCAGGTTCATACCTTTATTTAGAAGTTCTACTAGAATAGGTTTACGCGTTTTAATGTTCAATAAACAATACATTTTTTCCAAATTGCCTGGGTCTGCGGCACCTCTGTTCACCCTCTGTCTGAAACGTTCCGTTTTAGCTCCTGTCTCCTTAAGGGCCCCCCTCCTGACAAGCCCAGTCTGCTCTGATTGGTCAGCTGGCCAAACAAAGGGAATTTGCGTTTGCACTGACGAAAACAGCGTTTTTTCGCCTCTATCTAAACTTCCCGGCCTCCGCTCTGACTGGCTCTGTTTGAGGGCGTGCCAAACTAGCCGCTAGGTGGGCATTATGCAAATGTGTGAAAACGCCGAGCTACAAACAAGACGTTTCAGGCAGTTCAGGAGCAGTGTTTTCTGTGAGAGAGAGTAGCTCCCTTTGGCATAGACTATGGGCATTGTGACTTTTTATACCTTTTACATGCACAAAAAGCTACATAACATACTAAAGGGAAGGGAAAAACCCAAAAATTATAATAGGGTCTCTATAACACTCATTTTGACTGCCACCGGGTACGATCTCCCGTGAAACTGTGACAAATTGCTTTATGACACAAGGAAGTGCGTGTCATCTCCAGTCAAGAGACATTACGATGTGAAAATTATCACGATTATCAATATTATTGCGGTATTGTTAAAATGTGATGAAATTTTTCAAAAGGTACTGATACACACATTGAAATCATTTTTATATTGAAAAACATGACAAAAATTAGCAGCAATATGCACTTTTTGTATACATACATATGGAACAGCACTGATTGTATGTCTCTTCTCTCCTTCATAAAGAAATAAGGTGCTGCTGGCCTATCATTCTGTATGCATGCATCTTTGTTCATTTGAGATTGAAATGTGAAAATGTCAGCATATTTACTTTATCCATTTTTAGTAGTAGGAAACAACTAATGTATGATTATAGTTGTTAGTGTTGTTAATTTATGAATTATTCACTCACACACACAAAAATTTACTGCCCGACCTGGACAGAACTAAAAGTTAACTTGCACTTGCATTCGCTATAAAGTTGTGGGTGGAAGTCTCGAATATGACTAAAAAGATTAAGTGTTTTTTCTTTCTGCTTGTTCTGCGGGCAGGGTTACCATCTGCAATCAAGTTTCCGGGGTTTAATCTTGGCTGTTTATGTACCCTTTCCTTTATGTTTATGTTTATGTTCCTCTTGCTATGCCATCATGTGATGAAGGATATCTCTGCTGTGCTTCGCACCATGTGTTTGTGCCCTACCTCGCGGCAAACGAAGTGCAAATGTCTTGTGTGAAGGCCTTTAGAAGGCTGGAAAATCTTCCGAGTGCTGTCACTGCCTCCAACATGTTTTCATTAAAGCAGAACAAACCCATGCATGCTGCACCTGCGTCTGGCTAACTTCGGCTATTTACATGAGTTTTTCAAATCATAATCCACTCGCAACGCCTTTAATGATAATAAAAATTTGAACTGTAATACTAACCGTCGGGTTTTTTTTTTACCGTAGTTTACCACGCTTCCTAAATTGACCAGCTCTCCGTCTAGTTGTATTTTTCTGGTGACACTAAGGTGGGGGTGAGAGTAATATTGAGGTAGGGAAAGCGCGAGAAGGTTGCGACAGTTAATGTAATAAATAAAATGTCTAATTTAATGGCTAACCCAAAGGTAGTTTGGATAAACAAAATTATGAAAGCAAGAAGAAGAGTAGGCTAGGGTGAAAAAATATACGTTTTTTGCAGGGTTGAAAGATAGTTGGAATTCGAGTCAGAGACGTGGGGAGGGGCCAAATTATGGAAAGCTTTATAGGTGAGGAGAAGGAATTTGTAGGTAATGCAATGATTGAGGTGAGGTTGAGTGATCTGATGATCCCTGTAGAAACTATGCATTGTTTTAGCCTTTACAGTAAAAACGTTTTTGCAGGAATGGCAGGCAGGTCAGGAATGAATGTTGAATGCACAAATTTTAAGTCTAAAGGATTGTGAAGAGAAGTCTTCTCACAAACGTTTACAATTAAAAACAAAAGATGGTGTCTGCCAATTTTTTCTAAAGAGAACATTTTGATCCAGTGTGCCGAGCCCTATCAATCAAAATAAAAAATGTTTGAGTACTTCCATGCAGATACTGTCTTTGCTAAATTGTCTTAAAGATGACGGACACAAGGTGGCAAAGTAAAAAAAACAGCTGGTATGAAAGAAAAGTCACATATCTAGGTCATGGCTTGATGCTGCAAACCTCAGAATGCAGACATGGAATGAGACTTCGTGCCACAGCATCCAAGCGTTCCACATAGGGCTGTGCAATATGACCAAATTCTCAAAATTCTATACAAATACAACTGAAAAATTGAGCCTCCCCTCCAAATTCGCTACCTAATTGAATAGTATGAGGTAGCCCATTTTGACAGGGAGAAATTACTGCTCAGAATGCGCTACCCTGTGTTTTGAAGCAAATGCATACTTTTTGAACACATTAAAGCCCTGCAGCCCATTTTGACAGGGAGAAATTACTGCTCAGAACGCGCTAACCTTGTGTTTTGAAGTAAATGCATACTTTTCAACACATTAAAGCCCTGGTAGCCCATTTTGACAGGGAGAAATGACCGCTCAGAATGCGCTACCAAGTAAATGCGCATGCGCAGTTTCTGAAGGTAGCCCATCCTTAGGGGGAGGCTCAGAATTTCAGAACACTGGCAACAAACTCTGTTTAGGGTTTTTGTTTTGCTTTTGTCGCGTCTATTTTGTCAAATCAATGCCTTCCACGACTACTGAGGACATATGAGTATCATCAAGGGTTGTCCCAATTCGTAGGGCCAGATTTCTACACTTAGCCCTTGTGACTCCGTTTCGAGGGGCAAGTCAAAAAGCAAAACGAAGGGCTAGGGCCAAGGGTAGGGCCAAGGGGTGTAAATAGGCAATTGGGATTGGGCCTATATCAGCAAAATAATGCTCACAATTTAAATATTATTATTATTGTATCTATTTATACAGGGTCAACTGACTGAGACTAGAACGAATAACTAGCGAGCTTGATAGTTAGCTAACGTTAATTAAAACTGACTGCGAGCGCCATCAAACCCCTTCAGCTCATCCAGAACACATCCGCTCGTCTGGTCTTCAACCTCCCGAAGTTCACTCACACTACTCCTCTACTTCACACACTGCACTGGCTACCGGTAGCAGCACGGATCAAATTCAAGTCACTTGTTCTAGCCTATCGGGTGAGAATCGGATCTGCACCCCCCTACCTACAGTCGATGCTCAGACCCTACACCCCGTCCCAACCACTGCGCTCTGCCACTGGATGTCGCCTTGTTGCCCCCTCACTTCGTGGAAGGGACAGCCTGGCACCTCGTTCACGACTTTTCTCTGTCCTTGTCCCTCAGTGGTGGAATAACCTCCCCACGAACATTAGGACTGCAACATCTTTGTTCACTTTCCGTTGAAACTTGAAGACTCACTTGTTTCGACTGCACTTCGGCTCTTGAATGTGATATTGCGTCTACCAAGCACTTCTACTTGATATACCACGTAATTGGTTGCACTCAGAATTTTTTTGAAGTTGGTTTGTGAAGGTTTTGTTAATTTATCCTGATGTCTAATATAGCACTTGCTTAGCTCTTATCTAGATGATTAAGCCAGGGATGCACTTATGGTCTCTACCTGACTTGTAGTTTTACCATTATCTTTTTGTAGGCACAATTTTTGTAAGTCGATTTGGATAAAAGCGTCTGCTAAATGAATGGAATGTAATGTAATGTAATGTAAAACCAAAACAAACATGTTGACTTAAGCATCTCAGAGATGGATTAAAAACAATATAACTAGTAAACCAAACCCTCCTTCAAGTTTGAATTATAGCATTATAACATGCACGACTCTTTGACGTGTATGATGTGCTGCGTGCAAACCCTCCTGTGACGTCTGAGTCTGAGGTTTGTTTTGTGCACTCAACTGGTTTTTTGTGTTTCCTGCATGCATCCAGGCCATGTAAAAACGCAAAGCGCCGTTCAAATGATGAAAAAATATTGCCGTAAAGAGTGTGATTTGCGACACAATGGCAAACGATAGAGCATTATATACGATAGACATTTTCCTATCATCACATAACAATATAACATATCTTCATATCGCACAGCCTTACGATGGTACATGCTATTCTAGAGTGCTGTACACACACTGAACCCATTTACTCTTAGTGCCGTCTCTCATG
This sequence comes from Galaxias olidus, assembly GCA_026901105.3. Taxonomy (NCBI): domain Eukaryota; kingdom Metazoa; phylum Chordata; class Actinopteri; order Galaxiiformes; family Galaxiidae; genus Galaxias; species Galaxias olidus. The sequence continues at coordinate 126,039 of JAPMUY010000886.1, forward strand.
AGGGAGATCCTCATGATTGGGTGGAGGAAGTGGAGTTCTCATGTGAACCGAGACCAGATCTAAGAAACCTTGGCCCAATTCCAATCCCTTAAAGTTGCCGACTTCTCCGACACTCGCCACTTCTCCTTGACGTGAACGCGCGCTGCCATATTGAGTGTCATTCCAATCACTTATAAGCGAAGAGCGAGTGGCTACATGTAACCTTCTATGCCTCCTCCAGCGAAGGACGAATCAAAGCAGACTTTTAGTGTCCTCTCGATGATGACAAATAAAACGTCACAAAAGTGGCTACTCGCGAAGGAACCTTCATGAAGTAGCCTTCTTTAAAATCAATTGGAATCGGCCCATTGCTTATGAGAATGCTGACAATGTGTTCTTCATTGATGGTTCAGCACAGCGCCCACAGAGCGGTTAACCTATGGTGGTCCATGCAGTGATCACTCACAAGAAGACTGTGGAGAGTGGACGCATGGACATCTTTTGCCACAAGAGGAGTTGTATGTGCTCACTTGAGCGTGTCACTTGTCGTTATTAGGGCAGGGTAAAAAAATAAAAAATTCCCAATCAGTTTTCCATCTTTTAAATCAATGCCTTTACTCAGTGAATTAGTGCAGATTTCAATAAATGTTACAGGTGTTCAGGCGCTCAAACGTTCTCAATGAGTCCATCAAATTGAATGCGATACGGTGGAAGTATACATTCATTTCCATGTATAGCAGTACGCGCATATGCGGACTATGCGGTTTGTCATTTTACTCATGGTAGGGCTGAGTAACCTACAAACATTTTATGTAACATTGTTATGAATGGCCTTTCAAATGTCACCAGCTAGCAGCGGGGAAAAGTTGATTGCGCTCCTGCCGTCATTTTTGCTATGACTTCTGGGATATCAGATGCGTTCTTGCTAGCAAGTAAGCAACCGATGCATCCTCGATAAAGCGGGCGGATCTTAAACACATACGGGCATTTGAAGCGTTCTTGGTAACTTGAGATCTTTTAATTGGAACCGTACTTGGGGTATGAAAGATTACGTCAAACGGGTCCACGAGAACGCAAGAACGGACAAAAACGTTCTAAACAGCCCGGCCCATTCTGGTTTTCTTTCTCCCTTTCACGTACTGTCAGTCACTCTTCTCTCCCCTCCCCTCCTTGCCAAGGTGGGAACGGAAGGTCTTGGTTTTTCAAGTAGGCCTATTCATAGACAGTCGCGCATTATGTTTCAGGAAACAAAAAATTAATCTCAAGTATAATTTAAAAGGCAAAATGTTGAAAACATATGTTCACTAGCTCTGATCTCTACACATCTCTCTCACTGCTGCCACGCCAAAATAAAAGACTATGAACGTACCCTAAGAAATGAACCCCTTCCAAAAACCGTTACCCCGTCCGGCAAATTTATAGGACCAATTTCCCCATCGGTTTCTGCGTCCAGCGGCACCAGGTCCAACCTCGACATCGCCGGTACAAGTTCTAAAGCTCTTCCTAAGGATTAGGAGTTTGGCTTGTGTTGTTCCGCTAGTTGGAACCTGCTGACCAACAAGCTAGCGCACAGTTTTTGGATATTTAGCTAAAAGGAACAAAACTCTAAAGTAATGTATTTAGGAAAGTAGTCTAAGAAATATTGTTTGCAATACAGTTGCGCCGTCTGCCAATTGTCATAATAGAAACCAGACATGTTGTCACTTCCCTTACAAGCTAAAAAGTAAACCTGTGTTATACGCATGCGCATTTCTCAAAAGCCACAGGAGGCGGTTGTGTTAAAAAATGAGACTGTTCCAGTACGCCTATATTAGGCTAGGCTCAATGACAGACTCATCTTTCTTTGTAGGCAAATGCAATGCAGTTCAATAGCACCACAAACAGCACCCTAAAATGATCACACAGTTGAAGCCTCTCTAAAATGTTTATACTTTCGCATTTTATAACTAGTCATGATTTATTGCAGGACCGTTGTATTGGATCAAATAATTCTTACCTAGATGAACCTAATAAACTGGCAACTGATTGTAGGGTTATACTAATGTCTATCATAGAATAATGGATATGGTTTATTCCATTACCTAGGTCTTGCCTACTTAAGAAAACCTTGTTTTTTTAGGTATCCAGCCAGAGCTTGCCCCTCACTGGTGATACTAATTTGGCAGTGTTCCCCGGAGCCGGACGCAAGTGTTAAGGTCGCTTCCTCTGGGCCACCTCCAACTCCTTCTTCGAGCAGTCAGTTTCGCTTCTCCAGGTTGGCTAGCTCAGCAAGTCCCTCACTGCCACCCAGGGCCCAATCCCTGAAATATTTTTAAAGGTAAGCTAATTGTCTTTTTTACATTTACTTGCCCCTGTCAATACAAGGTACATGTTTTACATGTAGTTGTATGTTCATCATTATGGATGACCCTGAATGCAGTTGTTTTGAATTCCAGGACTGTAAGCTTGGGGGAGTAACAGAGTGGAAAGTTTGTAAACAGCAGAATGGTGGTAGTCAGATTCACTAAACTGGAGACCAGTGTCCCTTCCATGATTGCCAAAGTTAAAGGCGCCTTAGAAAGCAGTGAACAACTCATCCTGACAAACTACACCTGAGTGGAAATTGTAGACTCGGAAGGAATAAGAGGTGCTTAATTTGAACAACTTAATTGGTGTGTCCTGTGTCTTGAATATTTACTTTGACAGTGGCATGAACTTTTTTATGTTGCTTCACAATTAGGTTGCAAATATATTGTGGGCTTTGAATTGAGCATCGACATTAATAAATGCCGACTTTTCAAACTGCATCATATAAAATCAAACTTTGGCTGCCATTTCAGATCAAACTAAATTAATATCCATTATTAATAGGCTATGTGTGTCAATCTCAAGAATTAGTAGTATAACAATTTCATATGTACATGTGATGTTTCTGTTTCATAGACGCAGAGATGATGAGGGTGGACTGGATAGTGTGTTTGAGAAAATCGAGAAGGTTGTCCTGGCTGCTCAGGCTTTGTCTGAGGTGACTACTGCGATCCAGTGACTCTCTGACCTGGTCCTTAGAAACAGAAAGACAACACTGGTTCTGAGCGCAGAACAGTCCATGAATGCTAGTGGTGCCTTCACTTGTCTGGTTTGCAGAGGTCGGTCTTGTCCTTGAGTAGAATAATAAAAAAAGGTTGTTCAGCCATCGCATGGCACTGACAGACAATGTTAATGCTTGATGGAATTTAGAGTGTAGTGGTCATTTTAAAAACGTAAGTGTCCAGGAACTTGGTGTTCCTTGCATGGCATGGGAAGGTGTGCTTGGAAGTGCTTTTGAAGTGTCGAGCGGATGATTTTTCTGTACAAATTCACAGTTACTGGCCTTTTTGAAATAGTCAATGTTATTAGAGAACTTGCACACGAAGAGTAAATGCTGCATTTGATTTTGCCACCAATCCCGACTTTTGAAAGTATTATTTCATGTGATGCGTTTGATATTGAGGATTGATACGTTTTAAGACCTGGAATGTGTTACGATGTTGTTTAATGTAACGTTGTTCTCAGCTCACAGGGATTTTAAAAGAGCTGGAAAATGTTTTGTGATTATTATCTCAAGGATTTTCTAGTTTTATAGCTGGGGTAGGCAGTTTATTTTTGGCATCATTGGGCAAAAATTCCATGTTAATCATGCTGCCTATTCTAATTCAAGTGGTCTGAGAGAAAACTTCTACTCCTGCCCTCCTCTTGGTTCTGTTTACAGACTTCAGATTCAAATTTAGCCTGTGATGGTACTGGCCAATCACAGGTCCTTTCAGAGAGAGGGCGTTCCTACTGGCTGTTCTACAAATGCGCGTTCACGTCCTTTCAGACAGTGAAAGGCCCAATCCCAATCGCCTATTTACACCCCTTGGCCCTAACCCTTAGCCCTAGCCCTTCGTTTTACTTGCCCCTCGAAACGGAGTCACAAGGGCTAAGGGTTGAAATCTGGCCCTATGAATTGGGACAACCCTTGATGATCCTCATAATATGGGGTCATTATTGTAGCAAAACTATTTGCAAATGCGAGTGGAGAGTTGTGTATCTGTATCTCAATTCGTGCATGCGTAATCAGCTTGACTAATGTGTACTGAGACTTGTGAATGTGTCAGGGATCCGCAAATGTGTATTCCGAATCTGTGCATGCGTAATCAGGTTTGTAAGTGTGTATAAAAAATATCCGTCTGTTTTCAGATTTGCAAGTGTATGAGAGTTGTGTATGTGTAGACAAATCTGTGAATGCATGCATAGATCTGTAAATGTGTAGGCAAATCTGTAATTATTTACGTGAATATTAATGGCTAAAAGTCTAAGTATTTTTGCTGCAAGAGCTGTCTCAGCACACATTTGTCAATCTGATTACGCACGCACGGATTGAGATACAGATACACAACTCTGCACTCGAATTTGCCAATAGTTTTGCTTAAATAATGACCCCATATTAAAGTAGCAAAACATGGATATACTCAAGAAAAATCCTGTTTTTACAAAATACAAACTTAAGTACTTAAGTTAAAACTGATCTTAATATACTTTAAACCACTGGTGTAATTGTGGGCTGATGCTCAACCCTTGTTGACTGAGTTTGGCGGTATAGCTCTCTCTGCTGGTTGTGTCTGTATTCTGACAGCCTCTATACAGGCACAGGTAAAACTCTACTCCTCACTTACATGTACACTACAAAAAACTCTTCTCCTCACTGACCTGTACACTTCTTCATAGATGATTAGATTATTTTTTGTAGACATAGTTGCATTTGCAACAATTTTCTTGCTGTATCCATCTACAGCAATCTTATGAGTCACCAATTTCTAATTTTGGTCCATGTGTAACTTGTGTCCAATATACTCCGCATTGTATGGGGTTTACAGGTACCCTATGCAAGCGAGAAAATATTCTCCGCATATTATGTTTTGCAAGTAGTCTCCGGACACTGATCTCAAAGTTTCCACGCTGGACAACCATTTCTCGCATCTTTTCCGAGATGGCGTGATATGTCACACCATTCATAAACATATCGTGAATTAGATACATGTATGGCTCAAGTGAGGCCATTATAACGGGAAGTTGTGGCCTATTGTTGGGTCAATATTGCAACTATAGCCCACACAGCGCAAGTATTGTGGACAGTGGACACGCTGAAGCAACACCATGGGAAATGGCAAACTAAGTAAGACAAATGAAAAACAGAAATAAGGCTTATTATTTGGTTTTGGTGCCCTTGTTTATCAGATTTTCCTTTTTAAGCAGCAATCAGGAAAACAAGCATTATTTTTACATTTTTAGTGCATACAAAAAACGAAAAAATTGAATATTGACTTGTTTTTTCGTTTGCCGTTTAATAGATCGGAGGATACCTTGGTCTTGTAGCTAGAGCTACTAGCTTGTTTTTCTCAGTTGCATAAGAATACTACTTTATGTTTTCTTGAGAAACACCTACTCTGTACTATAACCCTGCAATATTTCTTTGTCGCCCTGATAGGAGTGTGTGTGTGCGTGTGTGTGTGTGTGTGTGTGTGTGTGTGTGTGTGTGTGTGTGTGTGTGTGTGTGTGTGTGTGTGTGTGTGTGTGTGTGTGTGTGTGTCATTTATGAAACTAATGTATATATCTCTCAGGTCTCCATTGGGTCCATAATCTATATTATTGTTAATGGTTCCTATCCGGATGGGGGAAATCCTAGGAAAATTAGTGGCTATCTAGATAAGAGATCAGAAGGAGACAGTTTGTGGTGCACACATACACAAGTCAGGTCTTTACACCCGGTGACTTAGATGCTTTTAACATTGCTTTCTTACAACCAGCAAACAAACGGCAAACAAACACAAAGCTCATCACTTATAATATCACTATATCACTAATTCTTAAAAAAAAAACATGAAAACGTTTTGGGTTTTATCACTTAAGGCAGGACTTTGCACAATTATGAAAGTTCAAATCAACTTTTTCTACTACTCGGGATAAATGGACTGCATTTATATAGCGCTTTCAACAGACCACATGGCCATCCAAAGCGCTTTACAATTTGCCTCACATTCACCCATTCACACACACACACACACACACACACACACACACACCAATGGTGGAAGAGCTGCCATGCAAGGTGCTTGCCTACACATCGGGAGCACCTTGGGGTTCAGTGTATTGCTCAAGGACACTTCGGCGTATGTTTATATAATTTTTTTTAATCATAATTCAACTCACTCTCTCTGGACCTGGGATTTCCAATGGTCTAATCGGAGTGCCACATGGCTGATGCACAGAAGCCGATTGGCTGACAGAGAGAATACCCAGAAGAACAGCAACACTCACACGTAGCATGGCTCTCTGGTGCTCACTCTACAGTAGGTATCAATGCTGTACCACTGCTAGTCTCTTTGCCTGGGATATATCTCTTATCATTCTTTCTCTCTCTCTCTCTTGTTCTGTTGTAACCTTTTCATTCCTGATTTTAATGTAAACAGGTAAATAACAAGGTATCTCAGAGAGAGAGAGAGAATCCAGAGATGGAGGAAGCATCAGCCTGTTTTTCTCTCATTGAGTAGAAAAATAATAACTTGTGATAATGATAAGAAACATCACATGTCCGATTCATGGGACTCATCTAACGTAATAAGAAAACATAATTTAGCAGTTTTATTTAATGATGGTTACTATTGAGCGAAGGTTCGAAAATTAATATTAGGTCTATTCAAACTAACAGCTAAAATAATTTGTTGATGTCAAAAAACAGCTAATAAAATGTATAAATAGCCACATGATGCATTTTGGATCATGTACAGTTTGTGGAATAACGTTAAACATCATCCTCACGACTGAACAGCTATCAATATAAAAAAAAATGTTTGTCTAAATCTTGCACTCTCTACACTCTACACTAGTGTATTCTCTACAATTCTCGTCAAGAATCTTCTGCTTCAGGAAAAGACCAGTGGCAGGGTCTGTCCTACCCATACCAAACCAACACACTGGATTAATAACAGACTTCTCAATAGGCAGATTTACAAATTTATTTATTTATTCATTCATTAGACTTAATAATTCACATTTCTATAATGTGTTTATTAACCTTTTAATTTTTTAACACAAAAACAATCGGAATAAGTTGAATAGTGGATCTCTCCTTCCATGTACGCTGATGAAAACAAAACCAGTTCAAATGTCTCGCAATCAGTTCACAAACAGCTCAAAGAACGAGTCCATCACCGTGGCGACCCCCCGCCCCATCCTTGAAGTCAGGAAAGCGTTGATGTCCTCCAGCTTGAAAGATGTTGAGCTAAGGTCGGGCTCGGGGCACATTTCTGTACACCAAAAGAAATGGATTCAGATCCACAACAAAAAAACACATTAAAGAAGGATCCAATAGCAAATGACAGATATTAAATAGCTGGATATATTGTGATGTTTTTAGAATTTTCTATCCTTGGAATACTTCTAAATTCAGAATATTATGACCATCAGGTAAGATGATAGCGTAATTATTCTTACCTCTCTCTTGTTTCATCATTATCGGTGAGGGCATACCGAGACATTTCACCTGCCACCGGAACACTTCCAGTTCTTTATGTGAAACAGTCTTTCTCTTACCTATTCACAAGGAATACACACATAATAGCGATAGGTTTGAGTTTTGAAATCTAAATTCCTCCAATACTATCATAGTAATAATATGAAAGCCAGGAAATAAAAGAGGGTACAATGATAGACGCTGGATAATTTTACCCTCATTGGCACACATGCCAAATTTAATTCAAACACGAATGGGATTTTTAGCTTTTTCTGTAAAAAAAACAACACCAACTTGCTATACTGTCACATCAATTATTTATATTTTGGAGAACAGAGATGTAATAGACCTGCATGTCGTATGTGTTATAATATTTCAAAGAAGATCCTGTAGGTCAAATTCATGTAACTGAGCTTTGCAGCACGATCCATTTGCTTCCTATCTTACCGCTTCACGACAACCAACTAATCTCTTTAATATAACCATATTTCTTTAATTTCAGATTAAATTATCCCATGTATTGCATCCACATCCAAAACCAATACAATTCTGATAATAATAGTTTAATGATTTGTAAACTACTATAATAATTATAATAATAATAATTTTAGTTTCTTTGGGGATGTAGTTTTACTGACTGAAGAACATCAAACTGGAGTAGGTGTTTGCTCCAGAGGTGATTGTTTCATAGGCAACCAGACAGTCTGGGCAGTCATCGCTTTTCAGGAAGATCTCACGGAGATAGAAAGGATGTTCTGAGAGACAACACACAAACACACAAAATTAACATACATACAATACAATACTTACAATGCATTTGAAATTGCACAATGACTGCATGACCTTATTATAATACAGTTTTTTCCGATTGCTTACACACTAAAAGTGATTGCTCAAACACAAATGTCAAAACTTGAATTTATGTAACCATACCTTAAACCAAGGCAGCAATACTACAAACACAAAAGTAGGCCGACACGTTTATCAACTTTGCACTTTGTTTGCAATTCTGCAGACACACGTTGCAAAACACTACACACGTATTCATGCACGCTTCGTTCAAGAATGAAAACTCTTCTGTTCCAAGTAGAAAACATACATGCAATTGGCAACACCCAGCCGCACACATGAAAACACTTATACAGTAATTGAACAACAATCTGTCTTAGTGCCACAAATTGACCCTTAGGTAAGCTCACCTCTTTTGTAAGAATTTTGCCCATGGAGGCAGTGAGAGCAAGAGGAAGAGGTAGATGACGAGGAAGACAGAGAGGACTAGGAGGAGTAGGAGGAGGACAAGAACAAAGATAATAGACGGAGACATGCTGTCTTTCCGACAACATTAGGGCCACTTTGGTGGATCATGTCGTACTGTACATCATGGCCTGACAATGAGGGAGGCAGAGAGACCAGCCCAACCCGAGTCGCTACACGGTAGCATCCATACGTAACACGGACCTTTAGACTGGAGAACGGGCACATTTTCTACACTAGTCTGTACCCATGTAACTGTTGCATATCATTCGGCATTACAGTAGAATACAATTAAGTCCTAAAAGAGTAGGTACATGTTCTTCAGTGAACCCAAAAAAATACAACATAGTTCTGTGAAGTACATGTAATACAGTTGTGATGTTACAGTACTGTGCACAGTATGACAGTATAGTATGTAAAAATAACCTTCCCAATTACATTGTATTTTAGCATTTTCTGCCGAACTGCCAGACAACCTCCTGAAGGTGAAAGGCAATGTCTGTCCTCCCAAGAACAGGAACTGGCCATGTTTAATACATATAGTGTTGGCAAACAACAGCATCCTTACAATCCCTTAAATTACTATATTTTTTTTTTACCATTGCACTGTAATTTTACTGTAGGGCTTTCTATTTTGGCGTTCATTGAAATGTGAGTAGATTAATTGTAAACTTGAACAATATTTCACAGAAGGATGTGAGGAAATTATAAATATTTTGGGACAAAAATACAATTTAGCAAAAGGATTGTTAGGTTTTGATTGCAGAGTTTAATTTTGACATAGAAGTGAGATGTTTGGCTCCAAGTGTTGTATGTTATGTGGTTTGTGTTTAGAGTTTTGACACAGCTAGCCATATTCCGCAACAAGTGTGTAAGTGATGGAAAAAACTGTAATATATACAGTGTATATATATTTATATGTATGCAGTATATACAGAGCATCCGGAAAGTGTTCACACCCCTTCACTTTTTCCACATTTTATTATGTTACAGCCTAATTCCAAAATGGATTAAATAAAAAAAAATTCTCAACATTCTACATACAATACCGCATAATGACCAAGTGAAAAAGGTTTTTCAGAATTTTTTGCAAATGTATTAAAAATAAAAAACTGAAATGTCACATGTACATAAGTATTCACACCCTTTGCTGTGACACTCAAAATTTTGCTCAGCTGCATCCCGTTTCCACTGATCATCCTTGAGATGTTTCTACAACTTGATTGGAGTACCACCTGTGGTAAATTAAATTGATTGGACATGATTTGGAAAGCCAAACACCTGTTTATATAAGGTCCCACAGTTGACAGTGCATGTCAGAGCACAAACCAAGTTATGAGGTCCAAGGAATTGTTTGTAGACCTCCGAGACAGGATTGTATCGAGGCACAGATCTGGGGAAGGGTACAAAAAAATGTCTGCAGCACTGAAGGTCCCAACGAGCACAGTGGTCTCCATCATTCGCAAATGGAAGACGTTTGGAACCTCCAGGACTCTTCCTAGAGCTGGCTGCCCGGCCAAACTGAGCAATCGGGGGAGAAGGGCCTTGGTCAGGGAGGTGACCAAGAACCCGATGGTCACTCTGACAGAGCTCCAAAATTCCTCTGTGGAGATGGGAGAACCTTCCAGAAGGACAACCATCTCTGCTGCACTCCACCAATCAGGCCTTTATGGTAGAGTGACCAGACGGAAGCCACTCCTCAGTAAAAGGCACATGACAGCCCACATGGAGTTTGCCAAAAGGCACCTGAAGGACTCTCAGACCATGAGAAACAAAATTCTCTGGTCTGATGAAACCAAGATTGAACTCTTTGGCCTAAATGCCAAGCGTCATGTCTGGAGGAAACCAGGCACTGCTCATCACCTGACCAATACCACCCCTACAGTGAAGCATGGTGGTGGCAGCATCATGCTGTGGGGGTGTTTTTCAGCAGCAGGAACTGGGAGACTAGTCAGGATCAAGGGAAAGATGAATGCAGCAATGTACAGAGAGATCCTTGATGAAAACCTGCTCCAGAGCGTTCTGGACCTCAGACTGGGGCGAAGGTTGACCTTCCAACAGGACAAAGACCCTAAGCACACAGCCAAGATAACAAAGGAGTGGCTTTGGGACAAGTCTGTGAATGTCCCTGAGTGGCCCAGCCAGAGCCCAGACTTGAACCCAATTGAACAACTTTGGAGAGATCTGAAAATGGCTGTGCACCGACGCTCCCCATCCAACCTGATGGAGCTTGAGACGATCTGCAAAGAAGAATTGGAGAAACTGCCCCAAAATAGGTGTGGCAAGCTTGTAGCATCATACTCAAGAAGACTTGAGGCTGTAATTGCTGCGAAAGGTGCTTCAACCATGTATTGAGTAAAGGGTGTGAATACTTATGTACATGTGATGTTTTAGTTTTCTATTTTTAATATATTTGCAAAAAAAAAAAAAAAAACGTTTTTCACTTTGTCATTATGCGGTATTGTGTGTAGAATGTGAGAGGAATTTTTTTATTTAATCCATTTTGGAATTAGGCTGTAACATAATAAAATGTGGAAAAAGTGAAGGGGTATGAATACTTTCCGGATGCACTGTACACACACACACACACACACACACACACACACATTCTATACTTACCCATCGAGAGCTCATTGTTTTCAAAAGTCACATTGTACGCAAAAGTCGCACACTGGCCACCATATCTGTGAAGAGGAGTATTGAGGTAATTTCACAACAACAAAACAATATGACGTTAATGCCAACTAATTTGATTATAAATTAATTGATACTTAATAATGTACTGGACAATATTATTTAACCAATAGTAGATGACATTTAACAACCCCAGTGTTTCAATAACAAGCGTTGCATCTCATATCGCATACTACTACTTTTTACTTTTAGTAGGTACTGCTGCAGCCCTTACAAAGTACGTACTGTTGCATGCAGTAGGCATAGAATTGGGACGTACTACTTTGTCATAACATCTGTCGCAGTCCGTAGCGGCAAATTTTTTAAATAGTTGGTGCACCATCGGTGCGGGGAGTTGTAAGGACTTCCACTTCGGAGAGCATTGTGGGTCAGAATAGCCAGAAAAGCATGCTGGCTTGCATACTGCAAAATGCGACAGGATGCAGTAGGACATCCTGGTATTTGTGGAATACTGCATTTTACATACTGTGTATTGGGACATACTATGTATTGGGGCATACTAAATCTTTTTCTGGCTTATTACATAGTATTGCAGTATGGGTATTGAGATGCAGCCAAGCATTCTGCTGTTGCAGTCTGTCTAGTTAGGATTCCCTAGCAACCTTGGCAAGTCCCTAAGCATCAGCATAATTTTTATTTCAAATGTGAGGGGGCACAGCTAGTACAGTTTCTGTTTCTCCTGTTATTCTTATATATAGAGTTAGTTTACTGACTGTGAAGAAAGTGTGTGTGGATGTTTGTGTGTGTGAGTGTGTGTGTGTGTGTGTGTGGGGGGGGGGGGGGGCATGTCCCCTGTGTCCTCGCCATACATGGATGTGGCAGCACCTAGATGATCTTACTGATGGAACTCCTAGAGGGAGACAAATCCTTGCTGCTTTGCAGTACATTTATCTTTTGTCGCCCATGTAGTAGCGTGCCTTGTGTCAGCACTGCGTACCCACTGCGTTAATCCGACCAATAGAACCTATCTGGAACAGATGTTGGTGTGTTTGACTAGGGGGCTATTCAACCCAGAACTAAAGATTAAACTGTAACTTTTGTAAACTTTTGAACTGAGTCTATCTAATCAGGTTTTATAATAATTAACTATAATAGTCAAATATTTGATTTTGCAACATTGACCTACTTAAGTTTACATTCATTAAAATGTTATGATACTTTCACAATTTTCAGCCTGAAATAAGACTCAGGACCAAACACCTCACTTTCACAAGCACCGTGCAAATCTCACACACCCTTCTAGGTCAAAATACTTCTAACTTTCGCTTAACAAGCAGCATGCAAATGATCTCTTACAGCCTCTGGGCCTGAATGAAGTCCAGGGTGCTGCTCTCTGTGCTTGGTTTGATGTCGAGCCAGGCACTCTGTAAAAGATGTCCCAAAGACCTGCTACCTGGTAATTCTGAACTGCCACCGATGTACATCCATTTCCCAACGATCTGGAGGGACAGATGGGAAGGAAAAATAAATAAATTAAATAATCACATTGCTGTGACACATCAAAATGACAAACTCAACTATTTTCTTGTTAGGTTTGAAATTAAGCATTATTAGCCTTTCCTAAATATTGGTATAGTAAATTGTAGCTGGCAAGACAACACACTATTTAATTTACCTCTAAAGGTAGTGGTATGATTTGTCAAGTCCTTTTAAGGCAGTTGACAAACATTCTGGGATTGGCAGTACAACCCATTTATTAAATAGTGTGTTGTCTTGCCAGCTACAATTGACTATTTACATGCAGCATTTAAAAAAAAAGAATCTATGTAATACAGTTTTTCACAATTGTTTACACACTAAAATTGATACTTGAAATGCTATCACTGAAACCTGAAACTCATGTACCAAATCCCTAAACGAAGTCTTCAAAATTGCAAGCACAATTTCTGCGTTACACTCAGTTCTCAATTCTAAATCACACTTTTTGCAAAACACTACACACAGTTCCCACTTGGCAACACACACCCCTCACAGGTGTAAACACTGGTTGCTTAATTCTTCACTTAGAAATCAGAGCTTTAACACTATAAAAAGGCCAAAGATAAGCGCTTTTTATTTAATTTATTTTTTGCAGAAAACCCATTATCTGACTGAATGTTTTTCCCGGTTCGGTATGTAGTGTTACATACAAAACACAAGTGTTTCAAAATCCTGCATTTTGGAAATAAATCTAAATGTTTTTGTTACTGTATTGCATTTGTGTGTGTTTATTTATCTATAATTGAGTAGATATACATTAGTGTTACAATCTTTTGCAACTGGCTACAGTGTAACACTGAAAATGCAAAAAGCATAAACCTACTGATAAGATATTCATAGTAGTATTTCAGTAGCATATCAGTGTGTTGTTGGTTGGTAGAAAGATCTATTCATATGATGCGTGTGTGTGTCATTTTGATGCAAAAAAAAAACATTTTTGTAAGAGATAAAACAGTTTTGTAATGCAGTGTTTGCTTTTGCTAGAGTTTTGCATTTTGTGTTTGTGGTTTTACAGTTTTGAGATAATGAGCCAAAGATTCAGAAAACGTGTGTAAACAATTGTGAAAAACTGTCAAGTTACTAGAGGCATTTTATCTGTAGATGATTTTGGCGACCCCTTCAGTTTGCCTAGTGTAATTATTTTTCCCTAACTATTGCAAAGAAGACATGTAGAATGCTCATTGTAACCACATGTGGCTAGGACGATCAACGACTATACTCCAAGCATGGGCATCTCTTCCTGATTAAGTGACGCACTTCCTTGTGTCATAAAACAATTTCGTCAGTTTCGCCGGAGATCTTGCATGGTGACAACGTTTATATTGAATATCAAGAATTCAAGAGGACTGAACTAAAAGCTATTTCTTCATTCTCCCATTGACATTACAATATGAAAACTGTAGGTAGGTATTGATAATACGTAGCTTTAATGTGACGTGTTACAGGTATATGGCACACATGTCTACGTTTTTGGCGGTTATTATCAAAAAAACATGCTCCATTCTCCTACCAGTGCCCTGAGCAGTCACTGCCAATTCACCTGGAGTCGGTCTGTGTCCCGTGTGTGTGAGCAAGTCTGTCGTAATATGTTGGATGAGCAAGTCTTGCGCAAATTGGCTGCCGTGGTATCACTGGCTGACTGAGTGTTGTGTTGTGTTTGATAGCTGTCGGTCCATTCGTTGTTCGTTGTGTAATTATTTGGTAATAACCAATTTGTTGTGTAAAGCGCTTTGAGTCACGAGAAAAGTGCTAAAAACGAAATAATATGAATTATTATTATTATTATCATGTAAAAAGGCGATCTCCACGTTGCACCCACCTCATCAGTAGTTAGTTCTCTCTGCTTCAAGAAGATGTCACAGGTCAGAGGCGCAGACAGACACGCAGAGAGAAGGCCCAGGGTCACCACGACAACACACACAGCCCTCATGGTTCAGTCGAGTCGCGTTAACAGTGTTCTCCGTGGTACTGATACGCCATGGACTGTACACTACAGTAGGCTACTTCTCGGGGTCGAGCTGTCTCCTTTTGTTAACGGACGTTTTGTAACAAACCAAAAAAAACTTGACTCAGTTGGTGAGAAATGGTCACGTTATTTGGCCTCATACCAGTGTCGCATTATCGATCCCACAAACTTAGCTGGGCAATGTCGTGGACTGGATGTCATGCAATCTCACCCAACACAAACGCACCTGAAAGGGGTCAGGACTTGAATTTGTTTTTGTTCGTGGGACCCTTTGATCCTAAACGGTATGTATCCCAATAAAAGAGTATGAAGAATATAAAAAAGTACACTATGAATATAAACAATAATTAGTGCTGCAATCAAAGCAAATAGCGAAGGTCATGACTTTACATTGCTTAACCAACTCAGACCTTGACCAACTCAGACCTTTGAAAACAAATTACATAACAGTAAGTTATTTTCTTATGAAACAGCCAAAAGAAATGCTTACACAATCCTATTATATCAACACTAAGTACAAAGTTTAGATAACAAGGCTGTGATGGAGCAAGTTAAGAGAACATTCTGAGTTGTGTGTGTGTGTGTGTGTGTGTGTGTGTGTGTGTGTGTGTGTGTGTGTGTCAAAAATAACAGACCACATCAAAAGAACTTATCAAAATCTTTCTTGTTTTACTTCAATTTAACAAACTGACATCTTTTTCTCTGGGCGCCTTCACAGAGGGACAAGAATATGGGGACAAAATTAGACAACAGAGAGAGAGAGAGAACGCAAGAGAAAAGAAGTGACACGTATGGTCGTCATGACTACAGTGAGCGCGGCACAATCTCTGAGCATGATCTAGTGTTTCGACAGTGCTCTGAGGGGGGTGGGAGGGGAGGGCAGAGGAAAAAGAGAAAAAGGTCCTCACTATCCCAAACTACTTAAGAAAACAGTCTCCTCCATTTGCGCTCCTAAAATAATATTTTAGTTGTGGACCATGACCAAACCAAAGGATGATGAAATAGCAAAACAAGAGATGGAGAGGGGGGGGAAAGATCGCTCTAAATTCTCCAGCACCAAGAAAGAAAGAAAGAAAAGAAGGAAGGAAGGGAGGGAAGGAGGACAAGGAGGAAGTGGCTGTTGATCACAGCAATGTCTCTTGGTTCTTCTGTATGCTCCCTCCACGCCTCCCTGCTCCGATCAAAGGAATGGTGGGATGCTTCCGAGCGGAAGGGATAGTCATGGTAAAGGAAAGCTTCCCCCGGTCTACTCTGGGCCGAATTCTCCTCCCTGACTCTCTCCTAGGGATGGAGGTGATGGGAGGGATAGGAGAAGAGGAGTGAGAAGACGAGGAGATGGTGTGTGTGTACGGGGGTGGTCTTCTAGGTTTCCTGTCCTCTGGTCTCCCCCTCTTGTCGGAATGGGGATGGAGGGATAGACGAAAAGGAGTGAGAGGAGGAGTCACTCCATACTCTCCTGGTTCTCCTGGTCTGCTCCTAACTCCTCTCCGCCGTCTTTGCCCTCCTTGCTCCTCTTGCTCTTCTTGTGTTTGTGTCTCCGGTGGCTGTCGCCCTCCTCACTGTCATGGCGTCTCCTGCTGCTGCTGCTTTCAGATGGGGAGAGAAGGGAGGGAGAGGAGGGAGGGAGAGGAGGGAGGGAGAGAAGGGAGGGAGGGAGCGAAGGGAGGGAGAGGAGGGAGGGAGGGAGAGAAGGGAGAGAGCACAGTAAAGATCATATTTTATAAAGGTTGTTTTAGGAATAATAGTTATACACATACAATAAGTATAAACAGCGAAACGTGTGAGTTTTCTCCTTTTATTACGGCATGAAAGTCACAGTGTGTTTCCGAGCCCCTTACCTGCGTGAGGACTTGTGGCGACCCTCCTCTTTCTCTCTGTGCCGTCTCTCCCTGTGACCCCTGTCCTCCTTCTCGCGGCTCGACCTCTCACGGTGACGCTCCCCGGCGTAGCTGCGCTCCGGGTAGTCGCGGTAACGGTACCGCTCCTCATCGCTACGGAGATCAGATACGTTTCTTAATGGTAAAAAATGTACAATAGATTTATTAGGGAGTGGGTCTCACTCTGTTGCAGCCCACAGCGGACAGGCTGTGCTCACTCTCTTGTCTGTGTGTGTGTGTGTGTGTGTGTGTGTGTGTGTGTGTGTGTGTGTGCTCTTCTTCTGTGTGGCCGACACTGCCACTGAGACTCTCCTCTCCACCCTGACCACTTCCCTGGACTCCCTCTGCCCTCTAACCGCCAGGCCAGCTCGAACTACATCCCCTGCTCCACGGCTGTCTGAAGCAGTGCGTACTGCTAGGAGGTCACTACGAGCTGCAGAGAGGCTATGGAAAAAATCCTCAACCATCAGCACCTAAGTATCTTTCAATCTCTCCTCGCTAAACTCTCCTCCGTCTCGGCTGCTCAAGCCTCTGTCTACCAATGCTCAAGCCTCTGTCTACCAATCCACATTTTTAGAGTACGCCACTAACACTAGACAACCACCACCCCCACCATACTCTCTCCAACCGCAGGACTTTGTCTTCGTTGAGGGAAAAAGTAAAAAAGTCACCTTAACTTCCTGCTCCAAACCTGAAACTAGCCCATCTTCCTTCTTGCCACTCGCCCCTGATGAAACTTTGCACCTACTAACCACTAAACGACCTACCACCTGTCCACTTGACCCTATCCCTACTAACATTCTACAATCTAACTCTGAGGACCTCCTCCCGTTCCTCACCCACCTCTTTAACACATGCCTGGTCAACGGGTATTTCCCAGCTGCCCTCAAAATAGCTAGAGTCACACCCCTTCTCAAGAAATCCTCTCAACCCATCTGATGTTAACAACTACAGGCCTGTTTCTCTTCTCCCCTACCTGTCCAAAACACTCGAACGAGCTATACTCAACCAATTCTCTTTCTATCTCAAACAGAACAACCTCCTAGATCCCCACCAGTCAGGATTCAAGGAGGGCCACTCAACTGAGACCGCCCTTCTCGTGGTTACGGGGGCGCTCCACACAGTGAGAGCAGACTCCCTTTCCTCTGTTCTCATTCTCCTGGACCTCTCTGCTGCTTTTGACACCGTGAACCACGAGACTCTCCTCTTTACCCTTGAAGACCTGGGCATCTCGGGGTCTGCGCTCTCCATGCTTGCATCCTACCTGTACCGATCGTACCAGGTAGCCTGGAGAGGGTTGGTCTCAAAATCTTGCAGCATCTCGACCAGGGTCCCTCAGGGCTCAGTCATACATTCACATGGTCCGTCCTATCACTGCTACGCGGATGACACTCAACCAATGTTCTTCCTTTCCTCCCTCTGATACCCAGGTGGTGCATGCATATCGGCATGCCTGGCTGATATCTCAGCATGGATGGCAGCTCACCACCTGAAGCTCAACCCTGACAAAACAACTTATTTTCATCCCCGGGAAGTCCAGCCTGTTTGTTCAAAGACCTAACCATCACCGTCGATAACACTGTGGTCTCCTCAAGTACAGCAAAGAACCTGGGGGTCACCCTGGACGACCAGCTGTCCTCAGCTAACATTTCTGTAACACGCTCCTGCAGATTCCTTCTCTACAACATCAGGAGGATACGGCCCTTCCTTACAAGAGAGGCTGTGCAGGTCATAGTCCAGGCCATTGTCATCACGCGCCTGGACTATTGCAACTCTTTCTTGGCTGGTTTGATTGCGAGTGCCATCAAACCACTTTCGCTCACCCAGAACGCAGCCGCTCGTCTGGTCTTCAACCTCCCTGAGTTCACTCACACTACTCCTCTACTTCACACACTGCACTGGCCGCCGGTAGCAGCACGCATCAAATTCAAGTCACTTGTCCTAGCCTATTGGGCGATGACTGGAACTGCACCCTCCTACCTACAGTCGATGCTCACACCCTATACCCCGTCCCGATCACTGCGCTCTGCCACTGGATGTCATCTTGTTGCCCCCTCACTCCGTGGAAAGAGCAGCCTGGCACCCCGGTCACAACTTTTCTCTGTCCTTGTCCCTCAGTAGTGGAATGACCTCCCCACGAACATTAGGACCGCAACATCTTTGTACACTTTCCGCCGAAATTTGAAAACTCAATTGTTTCGACTGCACTTCGGCTCTTAAATGTGACGCTGTGTCTACCTAGCACTTCTACTTGATATACTAAGTAATTGTTTGCACTCAGAAATTGTTTGTAGTTGGTTTGTGATGTTTCTGTTTTGTATCCTGATGTTTATTAAAGCATTTGATTAGCTCTTATCTAGGTGATTAGGTCAGGTATGCACTTATTTTATCTACCTGACTTGTAGTTTTTACCTTGTCTTTTTGTAAGCACTATTTTTTGTAAGTCGCTTTGGATAAAAGCGTCTGCTAAATTAATGTAATGTAACGTGTGTGTGTGCCTGTTGCAGCCCATAGCGCAGGCTGTGCTCACTCTTCTGTCTGTCTGTCTGTTGCAGCCCATAGCGCAGGCTGTGCTCCCTCTCCTGTGTGTGTGTGTGTGTGTGTGTGTGTGGGTGTGTGTGTGTGTGTGTGTGTGTGTGTGTGTGCCTGTTGCAGCCCATAGTGGACAGGCTGTGCTCCCTCTCCTGTGCATGTGTGTGTGTGTGTGTGTGTGTGTGTGTGTGTGTACCTGTTGTAGCCCATAGCGGAGGGGCTGTGCTCCCTCTCCCGTTCGTGCGTCCTCTCCCTGGGCCTCTCTCTCTCCCTCTCCTTCTCCTTCTCCCTCTTCTCCTCGCGGCGGGGGTAGTACTCCCACTGCTTACTGTTGTCCATCATGGTGGGGGGCCAGGGGGGGGCGACATTACCTGGCATGGGGGGAGGGTACGCACCTGGAGGGGGGATGAGGAAGTAAGCGGATTGGAAGCAGAGTATAAATGATGCAGAAAACAAGGGAAATGGTAAGTCACCAGTTTGAACCTAAGACTACACTCACCACGTAAACCTCCCCAAAAATTAAATGAAGACTAAACAAACCCCTGTGTAGGATCCTAGATTATAGCATAGTATAATGAATTGCTGTGGCGCCCCCTACCTGTTGGGAAGGGGTATGGTGGGACAGGACGGCCATCGTAACCTCCAGGGTGACCACTGCTGAAAGTAAACCCAGTTACAACTCATACTCTGCTGACAAAACATCTTGTGAGGTCTAGAGTTTGGTACATATGGACGGGTGTGTGTGTGTGTGTGTGTGTGTGTTTAACTGTTGTGGTTCTTGCTTGTGTTGTGGAATGTAACTACATGAAGTGTGTGTGTGTGTGTGTGTGTGTGTGTGTGTGTGTGTGTGTGTATTTGTTACCCGTCCATGCTTGGCATAAGATTGGGGGGAGGGCCGCCAGGGGGAGGAGGGAATCCAGGAGGAGGGACTGTGATCGGTAATCCTGAGAGAGACAGAGAGACCCAGAGAAGAGAGAGAGAGAGAGAGACCCAGAGAAGAGAGAGAGAGAGAGAGACCCAGAGAAGAGAGAGAGAGAGAGAAACATAGTGTTAACCAACATCACGTGGTGGTAGAGTCAGCCAGTGAGACCTAGTGGTGGTGAACTTACTGGGTGGGGGGATGAGTGGGGGAGCTGTGCTCACGGGAGGAGGGGGGAGGAACGGGGGAGGAGGGATGTTCGGGGGGAGGGATCCGGGCGGGAAGAAGGGGGGCATCTTGGCCGTTGGAGGAGGCTCAGCATCCGACGAGGAGTGCTCTGAGATCACCTGCAGACGGAGAGACACAAACACAGTATTATCACCAGGAGTGATCTGGTTCACCCTACAACCTACAACCTAGATTAGCCAGGAGTGATCTGGTTCACCCTACAACCTACAACCTAGATTAGCCAGGAGTGATCTGGTTCACCCTACAACCTACAACCTAGATTAGCCAGGAGTGATCTGGTTCACCCTACAACCTGCAACCTAGATTAGCCAGGAGTGATCATAAAGCTTCTGGTGTTCCCTTTCAGGTTGTGCGTGTGCGTGTGCGTGTGTACTTGGATGTTGTTCCCTTCCAGGTTGTGTGTGTGTGTGTGTGTTTTGTGTTACAGTGAGTGTGACAGGTTGTGTGTGTGTGTGTGTGTGTGTGTGTGTGTACCTGGATGTTGTTCCCCTCCAGGTTGTGTGTGTGTGTGTGTGTGTGTGTGTGTGTGTGTGTGTGTGTGTGTGTGTTGTTCCCCTCCAGGTTGTGTGTGTGTGTGTGTGTGTGTGTGTGTGTATGTGTGTGTGTACCTGGATGTTGTTCCCCTCCAGGTTGTGTGTGTGTGTGTGTGTGTGTGTGTGTACCTGGATGTTGTTCCCCTCCAGGTTGTGTGTGTGTGTGTGTGTGTGTGTGTGTGTGTGTGTGTACCTGGATGTTGTTCCCCTCCAGGTTGTGTCTGCGACGCCCCTCCACTCGGCTGATGGTTGCTGTCCCTCCACCAATTACATCTATGGTTCCACTGGACTTCCTGGAGAATTAAATTACATACAGATCAATGATCCACACACACACAGAGGTGAAAACACACTGCCAGACACACACACAGGTGAAAACACACTGCCAGACACAAACGTCAAGTCTCAATACATCTCATTGCAGCCTCCATGCTTTCCTTCACAACATTGACGTTAGGTCACATATACTCCAAGGCACCATATAAACATCTGTACCAGACACAGCCTTGAATCTAATGCACAGTTCCCCAAAAATATACATTTACAAACCGACAAGATGGCTAATTAGTATGTTTTAAAGGATATTCCACAAATTAAACAAACAAAAAAAAGCAAATCAATGTGACAATGATGCAACAGGCTGAATTTTCCCTCTGTGGTTAACTATCACCAAAACATCAAGCCCAGGGGTCTCATTTATAAATGCACACAAGAAGGCTTACGGTACTTTTTACGCGGACGTTGGAATTTATAAAAACATACTTGACACAAAAACGTGAGGTCCTCCACGCGAACTTTCACCCATGCGTACGCACTAAACTGGAGAGATGAGAAACCGCGACTAACCATTACCCTGTCGCCCAACAAACACCTTCACTTCAACAGAAAGAGACCGTTAAAGACTTAAAGTTAGTTTACAATAGCAACTAGAAAATGCATTTCCCTGAGCAAACGCGATGTGATTGCGTTTCCACCATCAGCAACCAGGCACTGCGGGTGGCCAGCCCCCTAAAATAACTGCTGCAGCACCACTACGTCCTCATGTGTTGGTGGACAGCGCTGAACTGAACACAAGTGTAAACGCCCACTTGGGGCCAGTTGCAACATCTGACTTCTTCCATTCATATAAATATTGTGAACTATATGTCATATGTAGTCATCTTTAAATTGTATGGGTAATTAGAAGACGGATATAAGTTCAATATGTTTGGCTGGTCTATGTCAATTAGTCTCAGAGTAACAGAGAAATGCATAAAGTGCTGCAACCGTCCCCAGTCTCCCCTACGTTCTTGTGTTAGCTCAACCTCGCGTTAAGGCTTCTGAACGGCATATCACACGTGTACAGCGCTGCAGACATAAAATCAGCAGCAGTTTATTGTCTTGAGTGTTATTGTTTGTTCAATACTGATTATTTTACCATTGAAATGCATTTTAAATAATCTTAGTGGCTGTGCTGCCACCTGTTTAAATAGCCTACATGTATCAGACAGTCGTCTGTTCATTCTGACACAACTTTGTCGTGTTGGATTTCGCCATTTCAATCGTGCTATGGTGACAAATAAAGGAGTTAGTTTTGCAGCAAGCAATTATTTATGGTGCCTTTAAGGGGATGATAGTTAGCTGAGCACACTTCAGCTAGATAACGTCCACTTGGACAAATAGAATTCACATGCAGTAAGCAGCAGTATAAACACAGCACAATGAAATCCTTGTTGACGGTACTCCCACTAGGTCTGACTAAGCATGGTATAGCGTGAGAAGTCCTAACCTAAGGATCTTTTGCAGTATTATCAGTGAGCTATCATTTATGGGGCCTTGAAAAACTAAAAAACTTTGCCGCTGTTGAATGCCTAATGGAATCACTTGATACATTTTAACAGCCACTATCGAATTCAAGTCACCACAATTTTTTTTTACGTTAAACAAATACAACCTAACTCACATTCATTGTACAGTGTCTTACAATTAGCCCAAGTGCAGGTGAATAACCTTCCCTGATGTAGAGCTCCATCGTACACTAACTCGGCGATGTAAAAAGCTTTATGAAGAATTTATTCTGTCTTAACTCTTTCTCTCCCTTTGTGCTTGTCATTGTGGTTATTTGTTATGTAAGTCTCTAGTCAAACGCCTTTGCACGAAGTTAGGAAGTCTCCGTAACCTTTGAGATACTGCAGCTAAATACACCATACAAATTATTCATACCGTGGCCGTAACAAGACTAATCGTTACTAATTAGTTACTATGGCAAACCTACAAGCATTTATGTCATTATTATTGGGATATCTTGAAATGCATTATCTTGCAAACGTATACATACTATGCTAATTATAATTATATTATACTAAGCTTTGAGGGGAGCTGACAGTCGGTACAAAGAGACAGTCGGTACTAACGTAACAACATGCAAATACATAACATCAACACTAGATGGGGGCATATGACTGTGAAATCTCTCTCCCAGTTAAAACCATCTCCCCATTCATTTCAATGGGGCCATTTCAAAACCGATTAAAAATAATAATTAGAAATATAACTTGTGACCCGATCACTTAGCTGTATGCAATCGCAATGGACTGCAATACCCAAAACATGTGGGCACTGGAATGGAATTGATTGGGTCAAAACTGCGGGCGTTGATAAGGTGCAAAAAACAGGCCTAATAATAATAATAATAATAATAATAATAATATGACTTTCCGGTAACAGTATGTGATTGCATGACGCAATCACATAAATATACTTACGTATAGTAGGGCATGTCCTGGGGAGGTGGGCCAGCCCACTGTGGGGGGGAGATCCTACCATTCAGTGACAGAGAGGAGGGGGGGGGGGGGGGAGGAGAGAGAGTTAGACTGCCCCTCACACACAATGTAAAAGAGAGAGTTCATAACTGCTGCTGTAGTTCAAATAACAGACATAAGGACAGATTTTTGTAAAAAAAAAAAACACACACAAAAAAACATTAGCTTCCCCATTTCCAGCACAGCAATAACCTATTGTATATTCACACCAAAATCCTTAGAGCAACAAACAATCACTTGAGGTACACTTTATTTACTTTGTACTATTTGTGGTCTCTCCATTCTACCCATCAAACGGAGACTCTACACACACAAGCTCTCAGGTAGTTCTAGAACCTCTGGAGGGATCTGGTTCTAGAAGGTTCCGGATGCTGTGGAAGCAGCTCCCTACCTGGTGACGTTGACGTTCATGCTCATGCTGACGGGAGGCTTGTAGATGCTGCTGGGCGGCGGGAAGTCAGGCTTGGAGATGTGACTGGTCAGACTGGACATCAGGTCCTTCTCGTTGCCCGTCCTGCCCTGCTGAACCTGGCGGGGGGTGGGGGGGGGGGGGGGGGAGACAAGACGTAGAGAGTGGGTACATCTCTCTTTAACCACAACCTCTTTAGTTGAAGATTGGAAGTACGAACGCTGCACTTTATATCTGAATGAGTCGTGTGTGAGTGTGTGTGTCAAATAAGGACAGGGTATCATAGGGAAGGAGGGAGAAAAGAAAGAAAGAATAGAGTGCAAAAAGGGAGAGAAAAAAAGGGGGGGGGGGGGGTTGAAAGAGAGAAGAAGAAATTTGAGGCTGCGTATTATGGTCTATTAGTCTCTTACGGTGATTTTGCTTGTTACCGAGCCGACAGTGACGGCTTCCAGCCCCATGCGTAACCTCTTCTGTTTCTCGCAGTAGGCCTTCCACGTGTCCTCATTGAAGCCATAGTTGAAATAGTCGGACAAGTCCGCTCCTAAACACACACACACGCACACGCACACACAGTCAGTGACCAACTTCTTCCTTCCAATGGCATCAAACCTTCAACTGGTACTGTGTTTATACAAATCGAGATGCGTACCGAAACAAAAAACACGCTGTACACGCACGGCAGAGACATGAAGACTTATCACACACATACCGTAAGGCAGAGCTGTAGTCAAGACCACCTTACTCGAGACCAAGACAAGACCGAGGGGAGGGAGTCGAGATCTAGACAAGACCAAGACGGGGGGGGGGGGGGGGGTCGACAGAGACCGGCAGGTCTCAAAAATGGTTCTTTATAATTGCCACAGTGTAATGTATACTTATTAGCTATATTATCTTTTATACTTATGTATTCTATGTCGGTCAGCATTTTGGCCTGTGCATTCATGTTTACATCTCTAATATTGCATCATTAACATTTCTGACACGTTCACTGACTCACTGAAATACTGTGTTGTGGTAGGGAAAGACAATTTCATGAAAATTAAACCCTGTCAACAAGGGGTGGAGCCGAATACGGTATTCGGAAAGGCACAAATAGTGTGTTCTTACGAATATCTATATCCTACACATTTTTTTTAAAATAATTTGAATTCTGAAAAGAAAAAAAAAAGTTAAGTAGCTGGTGTTCTTCATAACGGTCGGTGGGTATTTGTGCTCCGCCTGCTTACTGACACGACAGGAAGATCTACAGCAGAGTGTAGGGGAGCACAGCCACTGCCAGGCAGAATAAAACAGTCAAAACATGGCACTTTGATTTGTTTGGTTGTTACCACTGGTTTGCTGATGTCGTTTAGCACAGCATTTCTTGTCTTTTGTTTTACTGTCGGACCCAAAGCAGAGTTTGTTTGACCGGTTGGAGGAGATTAGCCTACGTTAGCTGTGGCAGTGGAGTTAGCTATTACACTTATGTTGATATATTAGACTGGAGAAATAGAGTGCTTAAAAATGTGCAGTGCCAAGTAGATGCAGCGGAGTGAGCTAACATTCGGCTAGCTTTCGCCTGTTAGCCCTGTCATTTTATTTAAAAAAATGTGTAATATAAAACGGCAGAATAGGTCAAAGATCGAGTCAAGTCCGAGACAAAATAGGTCCGAGTACGAGACAAGACCAAGAACATGGAATGTGGACCGGACTCGAGTACCACAGCTCTGCATTAAGGACACTTAACAATAAAACAGACAGATCATTACATACTCTGCCATATCAGGACATGAGTACCACAGCTCTGCATTAAGGACACTTAACAATAAAACAGACAGATCATTACATACTCTGCCATATCAGGACATGAGTACCACAGCTCTGCATTAAGGACACTTAACAATAAAACAGACAGATCATTACATACTCTGCCATATCAGGACATGAGTACCACAGCTCTGCATTAAGGACACTTAACAATAAAACAGACGGATCATTACATACTCTGCCATATCATGACATGTCTACTGTATGCAAACTCTCACACTCACACTCTCACACTCACTCTCACACACTCACTCTCACACTCTCACACTCTCACACTCTCACACTCTCACACTCTCACACTCTCACACGTACCAGGCTTCCTCCAGGGTTTCTCCTCAAAGGACTCCATTTCCACCTCCAGCACGGGAACTCCATTGATGTTTCCGGGAGCCTCAAGGTCAACCCCCTTCAGCTTGGTGCCTAATAACAACAACAACAGCAGCAATAACAACATCATCATCCCATAATAGGTTAGTGGCACGTTTACAGATTGCTTTGTTGGGTACTGTGTGTAGCACAAGCAGTCATCACCAGCGGAGCTAGCAGTCCGCATTCTAAACATACAGGCGTCACTGTCAAGTTTCTTCTTACCAAAAGGTCTGCATTATTGTGCATTCTTAGCATTCGTATGACCATGACATCGTCACTGTGTACAATTTAAAAACAGTCTTAATGCATGGTCAATAAATGTATATTTGCTTAAATGTAGAAAGAGGGAAGGCGTGTTGCGGGTTCAGGGCTGAGCCGTACCTTGTCCATAGGGTCTGGTTCCTGCTGTCTTGATGTTCAGATTGACAGGAGTTGAGCCATAGGGGCTGCATAAAAAAAAAACGTATTAATATACAACTCATTTTTAAACAAAGAATAGGATTCTAAAACCCATTAACCAATAAGCCGGTTTGGGGATTTAAAAGGAGGTTTGGTTATGAGCAATTCTGCTCATAAGGGTTTCAGACGGGTACGTCTCCTTCACATACAGCTCTATGCAAATGTTTTAGGCAGGGGATTTGATACACTCTTTTCACTCACTTTGTATTGTATTAACGGATACAAATTTTTATATAATTTACATTTATATATATATATATATATATATATATATATATATATATATTACTATACTTTAAAAAAAAAAATTTTTTTTAAGCATTCTTATTTTAAGGCATTTTTTTCCACACCTATCTAAAACATTCGCACAGTACTGTATGTTTTATTGAATGAAGCCAACAGCCCTTGAAAGTCATCAGGTTTGAAGTGTTTTGTTGTTCTTGGAGACGTTTTACTGGCTTTGGATCGGTGTGATATTGGACATACGTGTACTGTGGTGCTCCCGTCTTGATGTCTCCAATGGTGACGCGCACATCGTCATCATCATCATCGCTGTCACTCTCACTGTCCTCCTCCGCCGCCGCCGCCACCGCCACCGCCGCCTCCCCGGCCTCTGCTGCAGGCTCCACCTCCTTTTCCTGAAAACATGGGGCAATAAGGGGGTCAATGCACCCTATTGCAAGCCAACTCATACAAGCAAATAGTCTAAGTGTGTGTCTATGAGTGTAACTGTTCTATTTACCTGTGCAGCCACTCCATTTCCTGCAGCAGGGGCATCTTCCTCTGATACGGGAGCTGGGACATCTGTGGGTGCACTTGAGAAACAAAAGGGACCATTAACACGGCAACACCACACACATAAACACACGTGCACAATGTTGTCAGCACTATATAACATACAGCGCTAAGTATTTGAGTGGAGTCCTGCTATGTGTGTTCCCGAGCAAAGGTCAAAATATGTATAATCCAATTTCACCTGATGGCAGCGTTTAACTTTGCCTCTTCGTCTTCCTCCTTGGTCGGTTCCTCATCTGAATAATGCATAATTACATAGTGTCGGTGACTCATCAGTCCATTGCTTATTGAGGAAAAAAAACTCTTAAAAACCGTCATCTCGATCTACGCTACTTCGTTTTATAACTGGCACGCTAATTTAGTAACGCTGACAACATGAGAGGCCTGCAGCAGCAACCAAGTGCGGTTTCGCGCACAAGACGTGAAGCAACCTTCACTACTAGTGCTAGGAGTGTGCCGTTAGCTTTGCAGCTTAGCATATTATGATAGCTTCGTTCAGCACACAATTTGGAATGCAAAGTTCTTATTATTCTAGAAGTTACTTTACAAACTTTACAATGCAAATATTTTAGTCCAATACTGCGTGGTAAATCCTACCTCCATAAAGCCATTCTTCCTCCTCGTCTCCCCCGCTCGCATCCGTGGTTGCTGTTTTGTCCGCTTCTTCCGTAGACATCTTTAGCTCTCAGTGACAAGTAAACTTTCTTCGGCGCAAATAACAGGTATTTAAGCCGATGAAAAGGAAATGCACATACAAAGCACAAAATACGTACTATTAACGACAAAAGTCGACACAAAGGTACAGGGCAAGATTATGTTGTGCAGAATCCTGCAGAAAAAAATTAAATAACAACCCCTTCATACATTCTCCACGGGCGCTTCAATGGTTCACCCGGAAGAGATTTATTCAGAAAGGAAAAAGCACATGTTAGTGTTTTTTCAAAAGTGACAGCGCCCCCTACAGATGTGTGATCTCTTCTATTAATCCAACTATACTGTAATAATATTCACAAGGGGGAGACAACAGATCAAATGTGTGAGGAAATGTATTGTCCTTATTTTATTTGCTTTGTTTAATCCATCTGTCTGTCTGTCTGTCTGTCTGTCTGTCCGTCCGTCCATCCATCCATCCATCCATCCATCATCCATCTATCTATCTATCTATCTATCTATCTATCTATCTATCTATCTATCTATCTATCTATCTATCTATCTATCTATCTATCTATCTATCTATCTATCTATCTATCTATCTATCTATCTATCTATCTATCCATCCATCCATCCATCCATCCATCCATCCATCCATCTATCTATCTATCTATCTATCT